>PITA01034799.1:0-11207 GCA_004023965.1 Spilogale gracilis
CCTCTAGAAGACTTCCTAAAACCCTTCCTGCTCCCAGCGTGGCTGCCTGCTGTCCCCTCCCATCCGTGGTGGCCGTGACCGGGAAGCTTGAGAGTAGGGTGCACAGAACAGGATCTGACTCATAAGGGACCCCCAGCTTGGGTCTCGGCTGTTAATCCTTGTAGAACAACCAAATATAGAGAAGTCAGTCTTTGCATGTACCCCTCCCCCACTCCCGGGTTTTCAACCACTTAGTGCTGGGGTTCTGCATCCCCAGGGAGCTATTAAGGTTGCATTTCTACCACCACAGTCACTTCGGAGGGATGGGGCTCAGCTTTCTGCCCGAGGTGGGGGGGGGGGAATCCCAGGGGAGCTTTTGAAACTCCCAGAGCCCAACTCCACCCTGGACCACTTAAACCACATCGCCTGGGGATGGGGCCTGGCCATCGATTGGATTTTAAAAGCTCCCCCAGAGATTCTGACGTGCAGCCAAGGTCAGAGGCGACTCTGTAATGAGTTTTCCGATGGACTCCCCACCACACACCCCCGCCCCTCACCCCCATCTCCTCACCTTGGAGCCTAGTCCATTTATTTCTGAGGCAGTTCTGTAATACATCAAAAAACTCAGAACGTGGAGCAAAATTTAACCTTTAGTTTAGAAACATTTAGGAGTTTGAAAATGAAAGAAAGACAAGGTGGTTTCTTCCCAAGCAGGGCACTGTAAGGGTGATGGGGAAGCACATTTCCCAGGGCAGCAAGAGAAGGTAGGCATGAATGATAACCAACACCTTGATGAGCCAGAAAAGCTCGGCCCAGGGCTGTCCCCATGTCACTCTGTTCCACCTGGGCTGCATCAGACTTTCCAGTTTGAGCCCCGGATCCCAGGAAGCGCTCAGTCCTGGGATAAACAGGCTAGGGGTGAGGGGGTCACTCCCATTCCAAATTCCTTGGCCATGTCCACAGTCCTGCCTTTACATGAAGGCCTACGTCCCTCTCTCCATGGTGTCCGTCCCTGTCTGACTGTCTGTCTGTCTCCCCAAGCGCTCTCCTTCAGGCTGAGGCCGGTGCTATTTCCGTCTTGCTCTAGAGCGCTTCGTGTTCCTGTCTCTCACTGGGTCTTTGTCTGCGCATCTTTTTCTGTCTCCTCTTCCACTTGATCCCTCCTGGCAGCCTGACCTGCCTCTCACCTCCCCTCCAAACCTGTGTCTATGCAGTCCCATCACATTTGCACCTGCACACATCCCCTCCCCCTCCCCTTCTTCCATTTCACCCCATCACTCAGGACCTCTGCGGTACCCTCTCCCAGGGTCTCTGTCCCTCTCTCGGGTCTCTGTCCCACTCTCTCAGGGTCTCCTGTGTCTCCCTCCATACCATCTCTGTCTCCTCCCTCCCTGTCCTTCTCTCTGCATCTCTGTCCCTCTCTCTCCAACTCTCACTCTGCCTCCCTACTCTCCTATCCATCTCTCTCTTTTTTTAAGATTTTATTAATTTATTTGACAGAGAGATCACAAGTAGGCAGAGAGGCAGGCTGAGAGAGAGGAGGAAGCAGGCTCTCTGCTCTGGCAGAGAGCCTGATGCAGGTCTCGATCCCAGGACCCTGAGATCATGATCTGAGCTGAAGGCAGAGGTTTTAACCCACTGAGCCACCCAGGCGCCCTCCTATCCATCTCTTGCTGAACCTTCAAGCCCCATATTCCCCAGAGTTAGAGGACATAGGACCTCCCCCACCCTTCCCCTCCCCGCATACTGTCTCCAACCCCCAGGAATTTCCCTTCAGGTCCTCCCAGGATGGCTGGACCTCTCACCCATGTCCTCCTCAGACTCTCCCTTGGCAGAACCAGAGGGCCTGGCACAGCCGCTGCCTGGAGGCCTGGTCCCCCCGTTGTGTAACGCAGATGGTTGGAACAGCCCTTACCCATCCTCCCCTCCCCCACCCAAGGTGAGCTCCAGTGGTCTGAGCCTTACTCACACTTCTACCATGTCCAGCCTGGGCTCCCCCACTCCCACCAGCCCCAGCAGAAGCAGCAAGATAGTAAGGTCACAGATGCAATGAAGGCTTTTTATCAAAATGGGAGAGGACTCCGGATTATCCGGGGGGGGGGGCGCACAGTCACTGGGAAGTAGGAGAGGGAGGCAGAAGAGGAAGGGGCTGAGAGACCAACCCTTCTGGCTTTGAAGATGGATGAAGGCCCACGAGCCACAAAACAGGGCAACCTCTGGAAACTAGAGAAGGAAAGGAAATGGACTCTCCTCCTGAACCCAGTGACCCCTTCCATTTAGGGCCCCCAGAACTGCAGGATAAATTCATGTGGTTTTAAGCCTTTAAATTTATAGGTATTGGTTACAGCAGCCATTACAAAAGAATACACCCGTTTTATAGACCAGCAAACGGAAGTGCTCTGAAGGTCATACAGTTTGAAGGTCAGTAAGTTTGCCTCTGGAAGGACCAGGGGTAGGGAGTTGAGGGCAGGCAGCAGGAAGGGGGTTCTGGACCCAGGATTGTTGCTGGAGTGTCTTAGAGGGCATGGCCAGGCTGTGGGAAACGAGGGTTGTGTGTGGGATGGGGGTGGGTTGGTGTCCCATGCTCCCCCAGACTGGAAGGAGGTGAGGCAAGGGAGGGTGCCCTGGATTAGAGCATGCTACTAGCCCCTCCCTCCCTTCACTGTCTCTTCTCCATATCTGTGGCCTGGCCCCTACTCAGGGGGCTAGTAGCGTGCTCTAATCCAGGGCACCCTCCCTCTCCCCCAGGATCCCCATGCCCACCTTCTCCTGACCTCTCTCCATCCCCCAGAGGACCCCAGAGGGACTTCCCTACATAGAGTGTTGACTCTACCCCTCCCCTGCTCTCACACCTCCCATGGCTCCCCAGTACTCCTCAGCCTGGCCTTCCACCAGACTCCATCAAAGCCTTCAACTCCATCTCTGAAGTACCCCCTCCACCCCCTACATCTGACCTCTGCTCTGTCACAGTAACCGACTTGATAGCTCACCGACTGTATCCGTCTCTGCAGCCAGCCTGTAGCCTCTTTGAGATCAGGGTCCTGGTCTGACTCCTCTGGGGTCCCCAGCATCACCCACCACAGGAAGAGGCCCATGGGAGGTCCCCATTTTCAAAGAAATGAATCATTAACACTGCATAAGCCCAGGTCTGGGTCAGCACGAGACCCAGAGGGTGGCACAGCATGTCATCCATGACAGACCGCATCTCAGGAGCGAGGGACACAGAAGGGAATGAAAGAGACAAATGTGTAAGGCTGTCACCTTGCTCCTTCGTCATTTGATTCCACAGGGACAAGAATGGGAACCATGAGACCTGTAGCACAGCTGGTTGTGTGTATTGGGAAGGGCGTGGGCTCTGGACTCCCAGACACCCACCGCAGTGATGAGCTTGAACCCGGACTCTGACATCCTGGGACCGGAGCAATTCAGTCTCTGCCCCAGCAGGGATTTGTGAGGATTAGGAAGCATTCGGGGCTCAATCAACAGGAACAGAACATAGGCTTTGTTACTGCCTGGGAAGGAGGGCTTCAGGTGTCAGGAAGGGAAAGGTGTCAAGTGTCAGGGGGTGAGGAGTCTCATGACAGCTATTTTCCGACATTTGATGACAGTCTGTCTGTCTCCCACGGCTGGGAACATCTCAAACTAGGCCAGATTGGGGGCGCCGCCTCCCCACTCTCCTTGCTGAGAGAAACAGAGGTAGTGATTAAGAGGGAGTAATTGCTTCCCTCCTGCCTGGGAGGTGAATATCTTTCTGCAGGATCTTGCTGTTCAGCACTATCTTCCCTAGGCTGCGAGCTCCGTGAGGGCAGAGGCCCTGTTCTGGTCAGGGATTCCAGAGGATGGCAGAGATTTGCACCCTGGGCTCAGTCAATACTCGAAGGGATGGAGTATTTTTTTTTAAGATTTTATTTATTTGACAGAGAGATCACAAGTAGTCAGAGAAAGAGAGGGAAGCAGGCTCCCTGCTGAGCAGAGAGCCCAATGCGGGGCTCGATCCCAGGACCCTGATAGGAAGGCAGAGGCTCAACCCTCTGAGCCACCCAGGTGCCCCAGGGACAGAGTATCCTGAGAAAGAGGCTGTAGGCTCTGAAAGATAGGGGATGTTGGCCCCTCCCCTTGGGACATAAGTTCCTCCCCCAGAATGTCGGCACCTCCCTCTGAGGTATCGGTCCCGCCCCTGAGATATCAGCCTCGCCCCCTCAGAGATGTTAGCTCCTCACCCAGAATGTCACCTCTTCCCCTGGGCTGTTGACCACTCCCCCAGAATATTAACCTCTCCTCCTGGGATGTCAGCCCCGCCCCGTGTTATGTCAACCCCTCCCCCAGAATGTCAGCCCCTCCCCCTGGGATGTTCGCTCCTCCTCCTGGGATGTCAGGTCCTCCCTTTGGAATGTTAGCCCTCTCCCTTGAAAGTCTCTCTCCAAAGTAGGGATCATTGTCTCCTCCACCTCTCTATCTCTAGAGCCTAGAACCATGCTGTTCAACTCCCTGGCCCTCAATAATCATGACTGAGTGGATCAGTGGGGTCAGTCTTTTCAGTTGGCCTAACTACCAACTCTCCTTGAGAAGAATCCTCAACCCGGCTCTAAAACCAGGGTCCCCTGAGAGACTAAGTAACTACATTCATTAGAAATTCAATACAGTGGGAGCCTGGGTGGCTCACAGGGTTAAGCCTCTGCCTTGGGCTCAGGTCATGATCTCAGGGTCCTGGGACAGAGTCCCCCTCCGGCTCTCTGCTCAGTGGGGAGTCTGCTTCTCTCTCTTTTTGCCTGCCTCTCTGCCTATTTGTGATCTCTCCCTCTGTCAAATAAGTAAATAAATAAAATAAATTTTAAAAAGAAAAAAAAATCAATACAAGTTTAAAACTTCATAGGGATCCCACCTTTCTCCTGGGGTGTGGGGGATGGGAAGGTGGAAGACAGTGATGTCTGGGTCGCCCTGATGAGGCATGGGAAATGCCCCGCTGGGTGCCCTAGGGCAGCAGCTGGCACTGCAGCATGCTACACGTCCTCTGGCCCAGCCAGTGCCCTAGGAAGAAGAAAGACAAGGAGAAAAATCTTTCATTTTGTTGCTGTTTTAAGATTTTATTTTATTTTTAAGATTTGTTTCTTTAAGAGAGAGAGCACACACATGAGCTGGGCCAGGGAGGCAGTGCAGAGGGAAAGAGAGAGAGCAACTTTAGCAGACTCTGCTGAGCATGGAGCCTGATGCAGGGCTCAATCCCAGGACCCTGAGATCATGACCTGAGCTGAAACCAAGAGTCGGCACTGAACTGACTGAGCCACCCAGGCGCCCCAAGATTTTATTTTGTTTAAATAGTCTGTACACCCAACGTGGAGCTCAAACTCACAACCCTGAGGTCAAGAGTCACGTGCTTTACCCACTGAACCATCCAGGCGTCCCTCAAAGTGCTCAAAGAATAACAGTGGCAACTAAGAATTTTATGCCTAGCAAAGCTATCTTTCAAAAGTGAAGGTAAAATAAAGGCATTCCTAGATAAACAAAAACTGGAAGAATCTGTTGCTAGCAGACCTGCCTTACAAGAAATACTAAAGTTCGGGGCGCCTGGGTGGCTCAGTTGGTTAAACGACTGCCTTCGGCTCAGGTCATGATCCCGGAGACCCGGGATCGAGTCCCACATCAGGCTCCCTGCTCGGCGGGAGGCCTGCTTCTCCCTCTCTTACTCCCCCTGCTTGTGTTCCCTCTCTGGCTGTATTTCTCTGTCAAATAAATAAAAAAATCTTTAAAAAAAAAAAAAGAAATACTAACGTTCTTCAGGCACAAGGCAAAGTAATTCCAGATAGCAATGCAAATTGACAGGGAAAACTAGTTACAGTAGTTATGTCGTCTTATTTTATTTTATTTTCTAAGGTTTTTATTCTTAGTAATCTCTACACTCAACATGAGGCTCAAACCCATAAACACTGAGATCTAGAGTCACAGTCTCCATCAACTGAGCCAGTCAGGTGCCCTGGTAATTATATAATTTTTAAAGACAGTATTAATGCATAATTTTTCTCCATTATTCTCTTAACTGATTTTAAAATCAATTGTATAAAATAATATGCATATAATGTATCATTGACATAACATATAGAGATATAAACTATTTGCCAATATCAACACAAAGGAGGCAGTAGAGGAAACCTAAGGAAATGACTATGGATGGCAAAGTAGTAATAATAATTACTGTTGGGTTTTTAATATTAATATGTATGACAATGATACCATAGGAAGAGAGAAAAGAGCTCTATAGGAGTAGCAATTCTCTATCTCACTGGAATTAAGTTAGTATAAATAGGAACCTGATTCCAATCAACTAAAATGTATGTGGTAAACCCCAAAGCAATAGCCAAAAAAACAAATAGGTAAAAACTCTTACAACTCAATATCAAAAATACAAATCACACAATTTCTGAATGGGCAAGAGATCTGAATAGACGTTTTCCAAAGGAGATACACAAATGGCCAAAAAGCACATGAAAATATCAGCATCATTAGTCATCAGAGAAATGCAAATCAAAATCACAAGGGGGTAGATACCATTTCACATCAATGAGGACAGCTAAAATTAAAAAGTCAGATAATGGCAAGTGTTAGCGAGGATGAGGCAAAATTGAAACCCTCACACACTGCTGGTGGGAGCATAAAACGGAGCGGCCACTGTGGGAAACATGCTGATAGTTCAAAAAAGTCAAACATAGGGCGCCTGGGTGGCTCAGTGGGTTAAAGCCTCTGCCTTCAGCTCAGGTCATAATCTCAGGGTCCTGGGATCGAGGCCCACATTGGGCTCTCTGCTCAGCTGGGAGCCTGCTTCCTCCTCTCTCACTGCCTGCCTCTCTGTCTACTTGTAATCTCTCTTTGTCAAATAAATAAATAAAATCTTTTAAAAAAAGTCAAACATAGACTTACTATGAGATCCAGCAACCCCCCCTCCTAGATAGGTTTCCAAGAGAAATGAAAACAAAAACACAGAGAAATGTGGACATATTTTTAGCACTATTAAAGGTGGAAGTAGTCGCCATGTCCCCATCAACTGACGAATGATAGAACACAAGATAGCCATAAAACGAAATGTTATTCCGTCATAAGAAGGAATGAGGTGCTAATCCACGCCACACCCCAGATGAAACTTGAGAACAGCACAGTAAGCAAAAGAAGCCAATCACAAAAGACGACACATTTATATGATTCTGCTCATCTGAATATCCATAACAGGAAAAAAAATCTGTAAAGTCAGAAAATAGATTCTTGATTTCTTAGGACTGGGAGTGGATGGAGAGATAGAAGATAATTGCTAAAAGCTACAGGCTTGGTGTTGGTTTGTTTGTGATGGTGAAATGCTCTCAATTTGACCATGATGATGGTTGCTATTGTCTGAAGGTATCAAGAACCAATGAATTGCCCACTTTAGTTGTATAAATTGTATGGTATAGGAATCTCAATAAAACTTTAAAATAATCCAAGTAGAAAACTGCTTACAACTTTATTACATCTATGACTTACTAGTGAGTTGTTAATATCTTATAATATTTAATCACTCAACTAAGAGCATAGAGTATCTTTACTTTTATTCCAATCATCTTTGGGTCTTTTATTAGAGTTTGGGCCACCTGGGTGGCTCAGTTGGTTAAGCATCTGTCTTCCACTGGAGCAGGGTCCTGGGATGGAGCCCTGCCTTGGACTCCCTATTCAGTGGGGAGTCTGCATCTGTCTCTCCCCCAGCTCATGCTCCCTTTCTCTCTCTCTCTTAAATAAATAAACAAGATCTTCTTTAAAAAATAAAGTTTTCTTGGGCGCCTGGGTGGCTCAGCGGGTTGAGCTTCTGCCTTTGGCTCAGGTCATGATCTTAGGGTCCTGGGATCAAGTCCCGCATTGGGCTCTCTGCTCAGCAAGGAGCCTGCTACCGCCTTTCTGCCTTTCTGCCTACATGTGATATCTCTCTCTCTATCAAATAAATAAATAAAATCTTTAAAAAATAAAGATTTCTTCATAAAATCTTAATTTTTTTAGGTGTTAGTTCCTAGATTGGTATTTTTAATTACATTTCATGTTTGTCTCTTGCCAGTGTAGAGAAACGGAACTGATTTTTGTAGGTTAATCTTGGCTTTTTTTTTTTTTTTTACTTTCTAAAGATTCTTTATTTTTTTGAGTAATCTCTACACCCAACTTGGGGTTCAAAGTCACCACTCCCAGAGATCAAGAGTCTCACGCTCCACCAACTAAGCCAACCACGCACCTCTGTAGGTTAATGTTGTAATTCAGGACCTTGCGGATATCTCTTACTTGTTCCTACAGCTTTTTAAATAAACCATTAATCAGGATTTGTATACAGTACTGTGTTAAGCAACAAATATTATGAGGATATCCTAATGCCATTCTTGCTCTTGGAAAGAAGGCATCCAAAATTTTATGGTGTTTGCTGGAAGCTTTATAAAGTTAAGAAAATAGCCTCTTTCCCCCTAGTTTACTAAGTGTTTTAATTAATTTTTAATCATAAACAGACATAAAGCCTTATCAAATTATTTCTCCACACTGATTGAAATCATTACATTTTCTTCCTTGGTCTGTTAGTGATTACACTGAAAGAATTTTTTTTTAATACTGAATGACCCTTGCTAATTAGTGATCAATTCTACCTGATCATGATGAATTATGATACAATGTTGGATTTAGTAGGCTATTATATGATGTAGGATTTTTGCATCCACGTTCACAAATGAAGTGGACCTATAATTTTCTTTTCTTGTACATGTTCCTTATCTGGTTTTAGAATCAGTGTTGCATTAGCTTCCAATTATGAACTAGACAGATTCTACATGATTTCTATTTTCCAGATTAATGTCTATAAGATAACAATTAAGCATTTCTTGAATATTTGATATCAGTTGCCTAGAAGACCATCTGTGCCCCTAGGGGTTTTTTGAGAGAAAGAGAGAATGGAAATCTTTGACTATAACTTTGTATATTTCAGCACTTACTAATTTACTCAAGTTCTTGATTTTTGCATAATTTTTGGCATTTTATATTTTTCTAGTAATTTAACCATTTTCCCTACATTTTAAAAAATATTTTATTTACTTATTTGACAGAGACACAGCAAGAAAGGGAACACAAGCAGGGGGAGTGAGAGAGGGAGAAGTAGGCTTCCTGATGCAGGGCTCGATCCAGGACTCCATGATCATGACCTGAACCGAAGGCAGATGCTTAACGACTGAGCCACCCAGACACCCCTCATTCACATTTTTAAATGTTGGCCCATAGTTGGTCATAGTACTATCTAATTACTTTTTTTAAGTTTATTCATTTATTTTTAAGTAAACTCTACCCACCGAGGGGCTTGAACTCATGACCCCAACACCAAGAACTGCATGCTCCACCAACTGACCTAGCCAGGTGCCCCTAATTACATTCTATATCTCAGTCCTAGCTATAATTATCCACTTTAATGGCTTGTATTTTATTTGTCATCCCTCTCTTTTTTTCCTATTTGGTCTTGCCAAAAGTCAATCGATCTTAGTAACTTTTTCAAAAATCAAGATAATGTCTTGTTTTGTTAGACTTTTCTCCCTCCTTTCATTCCATTGATTTCTGCTCCTCTCTTTTTGTCACTCATTTTGCTCTTGTTTCTGTGGACTTGTTTTGCTTATTTTCCCACTGTTTGTATTCAGTTGTTTGCTCACTGCAGAAAAAACTATTTATTGGATCAAGGTTTTATCAAATGCTTTTTCTCCAACTGTGGAGGTTGCTATCTGGTCTTCCTCTGTTAACCCATGAATGTGGAGAATAAATTGATTAAATCAGATGGTAATATTTTATTTAGGATTTTTTGATTCATGAGAGAAATAGACTGTGGTTTTCCTTGTTTATGTTGTTTTTGACTATTTTTCAGATTTTTTTTTGATATTTGTACATTCTCTTAGATTGATTCAGATTTTTCAGATTTTATTTTTTTAAGTAATCTCTACACCCAGTGTGGGACTCGAACCCACAACCCTGAGATCAAGAATTGCAGGTTCAACTGATTAAGCCAGCTGGGTGCCCCTGTCCTTGAGTACTTTTTTTTTTTTTTGGTATTAATAGTGTAGTAACCTCATAAAATGAGTTAGGGAGTATTACTTCTTTTTCTAATTGCTGGGTGGGTTTATACAAAGTTGTAATGATCTGTTCCATGAAACGTTATATGAAAATGGTCTCGATGCTGGCTTAAACAAATTAATTGATGTGCAGAACAGAGAGTCCCATAAAAGACCCACAAATACTAAAATACAATAAGGCAGGGACCACAGAGAATCGGGGAAAGATAACTATTTAACAAACGTTGTTGAAATCATTGGTTACCCTTAGGGGAAAAAATGAAATTGGATTTCTACATCACACCTCACAAAAATCAACTTCAGATGGATTGAAGATTCGTGTGGAAGGGAAAACTTTAAGAATGCAAGAGAATATGCTTCACCCCTGGGAGCAGGGAAGGATTTCTTAAGTGACTGTGTGATATTATAATGGTGGAGACATGCCATTATACATTTGTCCAAACGCATTGGATGAACACCACTAAGAGTGACTCTTCGGGTAAACTTTGAGGTGTAATGATGTGTAGATTCATCCATTGTGGCAAATGTACCCCTTCTGGTGGGGGACGTTGATGGGGGTGCTTATGCATATGTGTGGGTGGGGTAAATGGGAAATCTCCATAACTTCCTCTCAACCTTTTAAAAAATATTTTATTTATTTGAGAGAGAGCAAGAGAGATAACAGAGGGAGAGGGAGAAGTAGACTCCCCACCCTACGCAGGACTTGATCCCAGGACCCTGAGATTATGACCCGAGCGGAAGGCAGACACAGAACCTACTGAGCCAGCCAGGTGCCCTCCCCTTCCTCTCAACTTTGTTGTCAACCTAAAACTGCTCTTAAAAAAAAAAAAAAAAAAAAAAAAAAAAAAGAAAGAGGGTGCCTGGGTGGCTCAGTGGGTTAAAGCCTCTGCCTTCAGCTCAGGCCATGATCTCAGGGTCCTGGGATCGAGTCTCGCATGGGGCTCTCTGCTCATGGGGGAACCTGCTTCCTCCTCTCTGCCTGCCTCTCTGCCTACTTGTGATCTCTCTCTCTGTCAAAAAAAAAAATAAAATCTTTAAAAAAAAAAAAAAGAAAAAGAGAGAAAGGCTCTTATGTGAAAACAACAAAAAGTTTGGGGTGCCTGGCTGGTTCAGTCAGTGGGACCGTTTAAC
>PITA01034800.1:0-11206 GCA_004023965.1 Spilogale gracilis
TTGGTTAAAAAAAAAAGTAACAAGGTTTATTTCTAAAGCTTTCTAGGCTTTTAAAGTTCCTATCCCTACTCTACTCTAGTGATAAAGATCTTTCTTTCTTCCTTTCTCCTTCCTTCCTTCCTCTTTCTTTCTTTCTTTCTTTCTTTCTTTCTTTCTTTCTTTCTTTGTCTTAGTACAAGGAAGGTAACTTTGATATGAAAGATTTATCTCCTGCTTTCAGGGAGACAGAAGAATGTCCAAGAGTCCTTGTATTGGCTCTTCCTCAAATAGCTTCTATTTAAAATAATATGCCAAAGTCATACATTTAGGGCAGCCTGCCCTTGCCCGCCCGTATACCAACTATGGAGATGGGAGTTTCTTCCTCACCAGGGGGAAATGAATTTCTCAACATCCACCAAGCTTCACCCAAGGTGTCAGTGGGACCATGCTGGGAGCACAGACCCCTATCGCTAGGCAGCTATAACAAGATGAGTCCCACTTCTCTTCCTAGATAATGACTCAGACCTAGAGGGGAGTCAAGAATTTCCCTACTTCCAGGGGAATCAATCTATGTTCTTCCCTTACAAAAATGGTGTCAGTGGAGACCATGCCTCGGCTACAGGAGTTATCATGAGAGCCCTGGTAGGGCTGGAACTCACGACCTTGCTGAGCACTTAGCTGAGGCCAAATAGGAAGCAAAGAATTCTAAATCCCACTCACACATCAATGGAAACAAGACATCATCTCCTTCCCCTTCATCTGCAGGAGTACTATCGAGGAAGTCAGCTACACAGGGTTAAATGGATCCAATGTCCATTTCAAGTAGAAAATCATCCATTCTACCAAGGAAGAGGGAGATCTCAAACTGGATGAGAAAAGACAGCAGATGCCAACAGTCAGAGGACAGCTGTGTCAGAATTTTGGACAAAGACTTTAAAGCAGCAATTAAAAAAAAAAAATGTTTCAGTGAGTAACTGCATATGCCTTTGAAACAACTGAAAAAAAATATGATATTAGCAAAGCAAAAGGAGACATTAAAGAGAACCAAATGAAAATCTTAGAAGAGAAAAATGCAGTCAACAAATAGAACACTCACTGGATGGGCTCAACAGCCCAATAGAAGGGATAAAGGAAAGGTTCTGTGAATCTGAGGGTAGGAAAAATAGCCATAATCTATGTGAACAGCCCAGGAAATAGACTGAAAAGGAAAAAAAAAAAAAGAAGTGAAGAGAGCTCTGTGTACTTGTATAAGTATAAAAAAGATTTAATATTCATTCATTGAAATCCCTGAAAGTGAAGAGAAAGTGAATAAGCCTGAGAAAGTGCTCAAAGGAAAATGAAACGGCTGAAAATTTCCAACTTTCCCCCGAATTTAGCAGAGGACATAGACTTACAGATTCAAGAAACCATGTGAACTTCAATTAGCAGAAATTTAAAGAAACCACACCAAGACACATCATAACCAAGATTCTGAAGCTAGAGAGAAAGAAAAAAAGAAAAAGAAAAAAAAAATCTTTGAAAGCAGTGAGAGAGAAAGGATACCTTTCCTACAGAGGGACAATCCATTCAAATTACAGTGATTTTTTTTTTTTTTCATCAGAAACCATGGAGGCCAGAAGAAAGTGGCAAAGGATTTTTCAGATGCTGAAGGAAAAGAACTGTCACCTATAATTCTATACCCAAGTGAAAGTGACCTTCAGGAATGACACTGATGACACCAGCCACTCTCAGGTAAAAGAAAACTAAGGCAATTTGTGGACAGCAAACCTTCTCTAAAATAATGGTTAAAGAAAATTCCATCAACAGAAAGGAAATGATAAAAGCAGAAAATGCGGGACGCCTGGGTGGCTCGGTCAGTTAAGTCTCTTCGTCCAGCTCAGGTCATGATCTCAGGGTCCTGGGACTGAGGCCTGCATCAGGCTCCCTGCTCAGTGGGGAGTCTGCATCTCCCTCTGCCTCTGTGATCTGTCTCTCTCCCTCTCAGTCTCTACCTCTCAAATACATAAAATATTTTTAAAAAGCAGGAAATGTGGAATATTAGGAAGGAAAAAACAAAAAGTAGTGAAATTTCTGCTTTATAGTATGATAGTATCTGAAATTATAATTTGACTTCATTCAAACACTATTATTGTAACAACACTGCATCCACAAGATAATTTATTATCTCATCTGCTTCTTCATCCTTTAAGATACATGTAAAAAGTCATTGTGAGCTTAGAATTCAGTGACAATATCCAAATCCTTTAGAATTAGGCAATGCTTTGCATTTTATATCAGTATAAGTGTTCTTGACAAATCATTACTTTGAGAAGGGATCTAGGTCATTTTTTGGTAACACCATACTAGTTTTTCTCTCCTTTTTTCTCAGATGTACACACACAATTTAAATGGTCAGAGGATTTCGAGGTTATTTATTCTTATATTGTAATATGTAATCTTTTTTTTTTTTTTTAAGATTTTATTTATTTATTTGACAGAGAGAAACACAGCCAGAGAGGGAACACAAGCGGGGGGAGTGAGAGAGGGAGAAGCAGGCTTCCCGCCGAGCAGGGAGCCCGATGTGGGGCTTGATCCCGGGTCTCCGGGACCATGACCTGAGCCGAAGGCAGTCGCTCAACCAACTGAGCCACCCAGGCGCCCCTTTTAATATGTAATCTTATTCCTCGAAGGTAAGGACATCTGAGTGTGCTGGATCATTCCAGCACATACCACAGAAAGGGCTTTTAGAGATTAAATATGTAAGCTACTCATGCCAAATAGAATTTGAGTTGGAGATGTTGATTTTTATGGCAAATCTAAGTAGAAAGAATACTTATCATTTGGGGACCCCAAATTATATTTTAATATTTTAGGCTAAGGTGGAGAGAAAGCAAAAAGGTCAAGGAACTAAGGGCATTTGTTAAATCAATCAACTGCACACAGTGACCGCTTCTCTCGAGGGTGTCATGTGCAGAAGGTCTGAACAGATGCTCCTGAACACAGACAAGGATTTTGAAACACAGATAAACAGTGAAAAGGAAAAATCAGATGTACGTCAATATTGCAGCAGTGTATTTGACTGACATTTCCTGTTCTTTCCCTAGAAAAAGTTGTAAGTTGTGAGTCAATAGAGTAGAATAAAGCGATATGGCACATGCTTAAATGTATGAGTTAAAAATGGAGCCTTGATGAGTTTTATGGTCTTCTCTGTGAAAAGATAGTACATCTAGATGGTGCTACAAAATAAAACAAATAATTTATAGGAACTAAGTTGAAATATGAGCGTTCATTTTAAATAGTCTCCTTGTTTGGAAGAGTGCTCACTTGTTCGACAGCTCAGTTCCCAAGCGTCCCTTACGATTCTTGTCTCTGTCTCAGACTCCCTGTGTCTGTCACACAAGCACCCACACAAACACAAGCAAAATAAATATAAATTCATATTCAAGATAATTTCCCTATGAAAGTTTAATTGTATTTTTTAAACTATATCTGTACTCAATTTTTGTAGAACACTTAAATTTGTTGCCACTGGAGAAATAGCTGTGCAAGCATTTAGTGGAAGAGCCTGGAAAACTCTGGAAGGGAATGGGTGAAAAATCATGAACAAATGGCCTAACACTGCTTACTTCCTTTCCACATTCCGGAGATGGCAACATCTCCTAATATTTTGTGTATGTCCTAAGATTGGTTTGAGGAAAAAGATGAAAAAAAAAAAAAAAGAGGGGGAGGGTCCAATCATGGGAAAATACATAGAATGGGAAAAAGAGTAAATAAAAAATGCACTCAGGTCGTATTCCAGTGAGAACAAAAAACCTGCCTGAGAAAACACACGGGTAAAACAGAAGGTAGGCTGAAATACGGAAAGTCTCCCTAATGGCTTAGGTTGGACTGCCTACCCAAGTAGTCCTGAAGAAGGATTTCAGGTGTGAGGGTCAAGAGAAAGGCAACATAATTTGCTATGTTTGGGGTGTGACATTTTAGCAGGATTTTGGTATATAAGATAGTATTCAGGGGTACCTGAGTGGCTCAGTCAGTTAAGCACCTTCCCTAGGCTCAGTCCTGATCCCGAGGTCAGCCAGGAATCTGCTTCTCTCTCTCTTTTCCCTCTGCTCCTCCCCTTTGCTCTCTTTCTCTCAAATAAATAAATAAAATCTTTTAAAAATATGTATTCACTTTGAAGAAAAGCTTTGATTTTCATATTCTGGAGATATTTCTACTTAAATTTCTTTTATTTCTTTCTTATTTTTTTAAAAGATTTTATTTATTTATTTGGCAGAGAGAAACATAGCTAGAGAGAGAACACAAGACGGGAGAGTGATAGAGGGAGAAGCAGGCTTCCTGATGGTGGGGCTTGAACCCAGGACTTTGGGATTATGACCTGAGTGGAAGGCAGCCACTTAACGACTAAGCCACAGGTGCCCCTCTACTCAAATTTCTTAACATTGACTGTTTCTCATATGCTGTTCATTGATTTACTTAGATTTCCTAGTAAGTGATTATGACATCTGGAAATAGGACACCTCTAACTTTTAATCCTGAGTAAGTATACCTCATGCTTATTTTTTTACTTCCTTATATCCTGTGGTTAGGACTTACCAAAAGATGTTGAATTGTGAAAGTAATAGCAGACATCAACATCTTCCCTTAATAAGAATGCTTTTTAATATTTTATCACCAAGAATGTTCTCTTCCGTTGGACAGTCCTTAACAAATTCAGAAAAGTCCCTTTTATTCACTACTTGCTGTGAATGTTGAGTTTTGCTGCTTGGTTTGGAATTATGTATTACATTTCCGCATGGTTTAAGTACTAATTTTGTCATATTCAGGTGATGATATTTTCCAATAATTTATTATCACAGTGGTTTCAATTATTTTTTTCCTCTAATATTAAATAGTTGTGTGATGCTGGAAAACTATAACAGGCTTTCCAGGGACTTCTTTCACTGTGCTCAATTCACCAAGGTTTTATTAGGAAATTTTGCCTTTCTATTCACATGATCTTCGTCCAGAGTTTTCTCATATTTTCCTTTTCTATATTGGGAATTGGTACAATATTTGCCTTATAAATGACTTAGTTAGCTGTGCCTCTGTCTCTAGGTTCTGAAACAGTATATGTAACATGCATCTTATCTGTTTCTTTTTTTTTTTTAAGATTTTATTTATTTATTTATTTGACAGAGAGAGAGATCACAAGAAGGCAGAGAGAGCAGAGGAAACAGTCTCCCTGCTGAGCAGAGAGTCTGACATGGACCTCGATCCCAGGACCCTGAGATCATGACCTGAGCTGAAGGCAGAGGCTTTAACCCACTGAGCCACCCAGGAGCCCATCTTATCTGTTTCTTAATGCCAAAGTGAAACATGTTAAGTAAAATTTACTGGGCAGGCTGGTATGCAGTTTTGCACTTCCTTGTGTATAAAATAGAAGTACAAAACTTTCACTGAAATTTACTTTATTTGCCTGATCAGATTTTATATTTCCACAGGAAAAAAAGTGTTATGAATTATCTAATTTGTTTATTTTTCATAAAATCAATTCTTACCATAACATTTTTAAAAATGATGGCTTAAATGTGATCCATTTTTGACAATTTAAGAAATTATTTATATATTTAGTCTATCACTCCTATTTATTTGTAACATTTTAGTTGCATCTTCTGTTTTTGTCTTTTTTTAAATTTCTACAGTATACGATCATGTCATACTTATCAAGTCTACCATTTTCTTAATCTCTTTTTCTTTAAAAAGCATTCTAAGAATTGGTGTTCTTACTCATATATTTTATTTTTTTATTTATTTTATTATTTTAAGATTTATTATTTTAAGATAGTAAAACTTCTTGGATTGAAACTTAGTTCACTTTTTCCCAGTTTTTCTTAATTTTTATTGAAAATATCTTAGGCTATCATTTTTCTCTGTTTATGCTTAGTTGCATATGGAAATTTCATATTTAGCAGTTTTCATTGTTATTTATTTCTAAATGGTTTGTAATGTCCATCCACATTTTTTTTCCCTTTAAGAGTTTTTTAGGAGGATATTACAGAATTTTTAGGTTTACACATTTTTTTCTTTTTCTTGTTTATTTCTAATTTTGATGCATTTGATCTGTGGCTGTGGATTTGAATTCTAGTTTTTTAATTTGCTGATATTTCAACAAATTTGTTATTGATGTGTTTCCGTGTGTGAATACTCCACATATGTTTGAAATCCTAGATGCTTTCTATTGAAGGATGCACATATTTACTGTGATTATTTAGAATGTGAGCAGAATCATTTTTATCCTTTTGGCCATGACTCTTCTCAATGCCCACTTTTTATCTAATAATAGTTAATGAATGTTGCCTTGTTGGATTATATCAAAGAAAATCCATTAATTAATCAAAGAATTTGTGAGAACAAATAGATTTATTTAAAGACAGCAGATTATTATCTAATATTTATTATTCTTCCTTCTTGTCCAAGTCACAGAGAATCAACAAGAACGATTTTGGGTACTTTCTGTGTTTGGTCATGGGAAAAATTGAGGGATGTACACTCCAGGACAATTTCTCCAAGGTTATGGTTCAATTGTTAGTAACATTATATGGATACAAGGTCGTATTACAAACCACAATTTTTCTGAAACAAGAAAAATGTTTCTTTAAAACTAGTCAAGAGGCTAGTCCTATAATTCAAGCTAAGCAGAAAATATACTTATTGCCTTCTACAAAGTAATTTATTTCTAAAATTTAATGTTCCTTCTTAAAAATGAAATTTAAAAATTTTTTTAAGAATGTAAACTGCCTTAGAAAAACATAAAAATCTATGCAGAACTGATTTCCACGGGGTTGTTGAACTTCCTTTTCTTCTTTTTACTTTCCTTTGTTTTCCCTTACAAAAAGGAAAGAGAGTTTACTTTATGGTCTATAGGCTCTATAAGGAAAATACATTTTTTTTCTTCACTATTTTGTCCCCAGCAATGAGCCTGTTATACAGTTTTTGAAGTTTTGAATGAATTAATGGATGAGTGAACAAAAATGCTTGTGTTAAATCATCTGCCAGAGAGGCAAGGGGCCAGATTGGGTTCTGTTTCCTAGTGGAAGAGCTATGATGGGAATGTAATGTTCACAATCCCACTAACCTATTATAGACTATTATCAGGGGATATACACACACACACACACAGCCCTTGCATACGTACTTTCAAGAGCCGACCTATAAATAAGTCTATACCCTTTCCTGCCTGGAACAAATCCCTTGCTTTCACTTTCAACCACACCATAAGATTGCAGAACAGCTGCTCAGGGAGGTGACATGAAAACTAGTAACCATTCCTACCCAATCAGTTGATTGATATCATTCTTCTCAACATCTTCCTTGGCTTGCTTTTCCTTTAGCTAAGAAACTTCTTCCTGGGTTTCATAATAACCTTACCATTTCAACCCACCATTTGCTGCTCTATGGGTTTTCATCACTTCATTGCGTGCTTAGCTGCAGCAGTAAGTTGCTAAAATCTTGGGACCCAGCATAAAACAATGTATGAGAGTTTGTAGGTACCACAGGTCATACTATACCTCCCAGAGTAAGAAATTGTAGTTGTATATGATTGAGATCCTTCTTCTTCCTCACTGTCTAAAGTAAAACTGCAATCACAGATAACTAGTAAATTAGCTTTGTAGATTTCAGAAGCTAAATGGAAAAAAAAAAGTAGGTATTTAAGTAGACAACTTTGTACTTTGACTATTATGCATTGTTTCCAGGTATTCAGTGGCCTCTCCCACAAATCAGGTTCCCTGAGCAAAGGAGATGAGAGGCTACAGACACGCTGGATGCTTTACCACATGAAATGAGTCAAAATGGGAAAGCAGTAGAGCTTACCTTTGGCACAGTGAAGCTCTCTTATTCTGTGATCCCCCCGCCCCCAGTGCTCGGTATTCTTTTGTAACCTATAGCTATATAAGCATGTACTTACTATCTTAGTATGTGTGGATCATTGGTTGCACAAGATTTATTTATAAGAATTCTGAAAGGTAGGCACTATTTTGTCAAGTCTTAGCTCACGGGGAAAAAGGCACAAAGCAGTGAGTGGGATGGCCCTCAGCTGCACAACTATCACTGCAGCCAGTGTGGCCCTCTCATGGTGATGACTCTCCCAAAGGGAATAGTTTCTTATATTTGAGTGTGAAACCAAATCTTCACCTACATGTCAAAATAATTTTAGTCTTGATTGTTAGGTAGGATATTCCCTGTGCTGCTAAACACATGAGAGCTTTTAGTTCCCTATCCTTCTGCTGCCCAGAAATGGCAACCCATTATTCTTGTGTGCATTTCCTTAATGGTACCTTGAGTATGTGCTAAAGGTGAAGGGCTTCCCAGTCTAGGGCTGCTTGTGTCTGTGCAGACAAAACATGGAAGAGCCAAAATATTTGGCTTATGAAACATTTTAAAGATAATAGATAGTACTATATTTTAAGACTTCAAAGATTTCTTTCCCTGTTCTTTCCTTTCATTTTCTTTCCTTTTTTTTTAAGACTTTATTTTAAGTAAACTCTATACCTAATGTAGAACTCAAACTCAAACCCAGAGATTAAGGTTCCCATGAACTATGAACTGAACCAGGTGCCCCTCCATTTTTAAGCAAGTATTTGGAGTAAGAGAGACACAGTTGGAGAGGAATTAGTTAAATTTAGCATAAGATTAAAATTACAGACACAGGGCCTCTGTCCTCAGAGAGTTGGTCAATATGTGACATCAAAATGCATTACAACTTCCCAGCAATAAAAACAGAGGAAAATTGATCAATTTTTCAAGTGCTCAGAGGCTGTACAATAATATAAAGCACACTCTCCCGAGGACTAAGACTTGAGAAAATTCTCTGGGCACACCATATTTTTTAAAATATTTTTTTAAAATAATTATCACAACTTTTATGCAGTAGTAAACTGAAGTCTGCATTTTTTTCAAGACTGTTTTATAATCTACATGAATACAGTGATTAAGACCATGATTCCATGAATGCCTATTATCTTTTTTTTCTTTCTTTCTCCACTTGACAGAGATATGGAGACAGACAGAGAGAGAGAGTACAAGTAGAGGGAGGGGCTCCCCACTGAGCAAGAAGCCCTATATGAGGCTGGATCCAAGGACCCTGGGATGGTGACCTAGCAAAAGCAGATATTCAACTGACTGAGCCATCCAGATACCCCATCTTTCTCCATTTTGGTTTATTATTTCTAATTTAAAAAAAAAAAGAGATAATTTTCAATGATTAAATACTATTTGGTGCCTAGAAAATGTGTTTTATTTGCTTTTACTTTTTTTGTAGTTATTTGATACAAATTGTTAGAAGTAGCCGTGAATTATAACTAAAACCATTTACCAAACTGAAAATAACCCATCCCACACAGTCAACTGTTGCAATAATCAACTGAAATCAAACGTGCATGCAATTAAACTGCATCACTACATTCCCGTAACTTTTTTTTTTTTTAAGATTTACTTATTCATTTTAGAGACAGAGAAAGAGAAAGTGGGGGGGAGGGCAGAAGGAGAAAGAGAGAATCTCAAGCAGACTCCACACTAAGCTCAGAACCCCACAGGGCTTGGTCTCATGACCCCGAGATTATGACATGAGTCAAAATCAAACGTTGGATGCTTAACCAACTAAGTCACCCAGGCGTCCCTCATTCTGGTAACTTTTGGTATGAAAGAAGACTCAAAAAGTTGAATAATATAATGAATTAGAGTAATTTTTGATCTAGCATTCATCACAAAGCTTCGACGTCATATCCATGCCTGCTCAATGAACTCTAAAGCAGTACCATCCAATAAAAATAAAATACAAGTTTCATATATAAATTAAGATGTTCTTCTAGTCATATAAAAAATAAACTGAAACAGATGAAACTCATGGTAATATTTTTATTCTACTCAAAATATCAAAAGCATTATTATTTCAACATGATTCAATATAAAATAGTAAGTTTACCATACATATACGAAGTCTTCAGAATGTGGTATGTAATTTACATTCACAGAACATCTCAGTTTGGATAAAGCCACATTTCAGATGCCCCACAACCACATGTGATAGGTGACTAACATATTGGACAGCACAACTCTTGGGGATATACATTACTCCTCTCCAAAATGACTCCCAAGAATTTTCTATCTTGCTAGCATACAAGTAAAGAAGTCTCCTTTTTATGAATAACTTTTTCTAGCCCATTGCAGATCCTAATACATGGTCCTATGTGCATGACTAGCACACCCAGATTGACAACCACCTGAGCTGGGCTCCACTGTGTTCAGCAAGGTGGGGCTTGGATGTTATGGCAGTGCTAATGCATTCAAAATCTTTCTACATGGAACATTTCAGTTCTTGCATTGGTCTCTTTAATTGGTCAGTAAGGAGCAGTTCTGGGACGCAACCAGATGCAGACCATTCTGAGTAGAACAGTTCTATCAGAATCCCAGCAATTGAGAGGTTATAAAAAGAAACATGTTTTTATCACAGAAATATATTCATTAAATAAATGTACTGATTATAAAAATAGTCCTATTCAAACTCACATCATCCCTATCTCTCCTGTCCACCACATCAGTAACTTTGTCAGAATGTAGTAATTATTAATTGCTATGAAAACCATGTAATATAATGTAGATGAAAAGGAAACTGTATCAAAGTTCAAAGAAAATTCATAGAGAAGTTGAAGCATACAACATTTAAGAAATTAAAATAAATATAGGAATTAATAGATATATTAAATAAATACAAGGAATTAATAGATACTTATGGAACTTGAAAAATCCAAAAAGTGTTGATCCTTTTCTGATTGTGTATTAAACAAAAGTTGCAGCAACATATTCTATTCTTATAAAATTAATCCAGAAAACTATACCAATGGGCACTTGGGTGGCTCAGTCAGCTAAGCATCAGACTCTTTTTTTTTTTTTTTTAAGATTTTATTTATTTATTTGACAGAGAGAGAGATCACAAGCAGGCAGAGAGGCAGGCAGAGAGAGAGGAGGAAGCAGGCTCCCTGCTGAGCAGAGAGCCCAATGCTGGCCTCCATCCCAGGACCCTGAGATCATGACCTGAGCTGAAGGCAGAGGCTTTAACTCACTGGGCCACCCAGGCACCCAAGCGTCAGACTCTTGATACCAGCCCAGGTCATGATCTGAGGGTTGCAAGATCAAGCCCTGCATAGGGCTCCTCACTCAGTGTGGAATCTGCTTGAAATTCTATCTCTCTCCCTCTGCCCCTCCCACT
>PITA01034801.1:0-11200 GCA_004023965.1 Spilogale gracilis
CAGTCCATGTTGCTACAAAAGTTGGATATTCATCCTTTCTGATGGAGTCATAGTATTCCATTGTATATATGTACCACATCTTCTTTATCCATTCATCTGTTGATGGGCACCTTGGTTCTTTCCACAGTTTGGTGATTGTGGCCATTGCTGCGATGAACATTGGGGTACATGTGGCCCTTCTTTTCACTACATCTGTATCTTTGGGGTAAATGCCCAGTAGTGCAATTGCAGGGTCATAGGGTAGCTCTATTTTTAATTTTTTAAGGAATCTCCACACTGTTAGGAAGAGAGAATCTTAAGCAGACTTTGCACTTAGGGCCCAGCCTGATGTGGGGCTCAATCTCATCACATGAAATCATAACCTGAGCCAAAACCAAGATTTGGACACTTAACTGATGGTGCCACCCAGGCACCCAGAGAACACTTTTTGAAGTACTTGTGTGAATATGTATGTGTACCAAGATCTGAATCCTTACCTTAAAAACAAAAAAATGCCCCAATATAACATCAGCCTAAACTGATGCTTGTATTACTTTTAAAAATGATACTCAAAGAAATGATGGAAGCATGTCAGAAAAACACAAATCCAGCATAAAGGATTGCCCATTGACTAATTATGGGGCAATTTGAGCATGAAAATAAAACAGTAAGAATTATAATCCAGTGAATAAAATAGGAATCCATGAGTTCATACTGATACTAGATGAGAAGAATGATGACAGATGGTAGGTAGGCACATACATACATAAACTTTTATCATATATCTTTAATATTTTTCAATATTAATTTCATTGATTAATACTAACAATAAATTTTAGATCCTTCTATTTCTTCTTTAAAATATCTGTTCATGTTGTTTCTTTTCATTTAGATTGGAGTTGCAGTATTTTTATGACTATAAGCTCTCTCTCTTTCATGTATACATGTATGATGGCAAAACTTTACTGTATTTATTGCAACAATTTTTCCTAATTTGTCATTTTTAATAAACAAACTTTTTAATCTAAAAAAATTCTATTCAAGGAAAGAAAAAAGAAGAAAGGAGGCATAAAGGCAGGTTTTCAAATGACGCAGAACAGAGTATCACAAAATGACCATGCAAAATAGTATAATCTGGTCACATGAGAAATGCAAATCATTGTGAAAGTTATCGATATTTGCATCGAAAAGCTAAATATAGGATCCATACACCGTGTTTGAAACAGTTAAGACCAATGGATGAAAATTATTGACTCCACACGGATGGCTGGAAAAGAGATTCTATTGAGCTAATTATGGAGCTCCTGTTATTTATTGAGCTCCTATTTTTGCCTACATATGAACTAAGGAGGTTAGAGGGAAGGTGTAGTGGAAAATAAAAGTGAGGTGATAAAAGTTGAAGGACTGGAAGCCACAGATGATCTGGACCGGCTCTCCTCAGTCATGAAGGAGAAATGCCTTTGGGAAACCACCATGATCTTGTCACAATGTGGATTCAGATTCAGCAAGTCTGAATGTGGCCTGGGACTCTGCATTCAAAGCAGCTCGGGGCAATGCTGTTCCTGCTGGTCCATGGACCACACTCTGAATAGCCAGGCTGTAAAGGACATGACTGTCTTGGAATTAGGACTACATTTCCAGATGGTAGTGGCTACAGAGGGAAGGATAGAGGTGTTTCAAATTCCCCAGTTATAACAGGGTGGTACTTTATTAATGCACTCATCTGAAATTAAAGGCAATTACATTTCTGTGTTTTCACTGTGATAGTCATTGGATGCTAATTTTATTCCCTTTCCTGCTAGTTATTTTATCCATATGGAATCAGGAAATCAAACACATGCTTCAGAATTTCTCCTCCTGGGGTTTTCAGTGAAGTCAGAGATTCAGTTCATGCTCTTTGGGCTGTTCCTGTCCACATACTTGGTCACATTCACTGGAAACCTGCTCATCATCCTGGCCATCTGCTCCAACTCCCACCTCCACACACCGATGTACTTCTTCCTCTCCAACCTATCCTTTGCTGACATCTGTTTCACCTCCACCACTGTCCCTAAGATGCTGCTGAACATCCAGACTCAAAGCAAAATCATAACATATGAAGGATGCCTCATTCAGATATTTTTTTTCATTGTGTTTGGATGCCTAGACAATTTACTCCTGACTGTGATGGCCTATGACCGCTTTGTGGCCATCTGTCACCCACTGCAATACTCAGTTGTTGTGAACCCCCAGTTCTGTGGGCTACTGGTCTTGGGGTCCTGGTGTGTCAGTGTCACAGGCTCCCTGATTGAGACCTTGACCCTTTTGAGGCTGTCCTTCTGCACAAACGTGGAAATCCCACATTTTTTTTGTGATCTTCCTGAAATTCTGAAGCTTGCCTGTTCTGACACCATCATCAATAACATAGTGGTGTATTCTACAACTGGTCTTCTGGCTGTGATTCCTTTCCATGCAATACTGTTGTCTTACTATCAAATTGTTTCCTCCATACTCAGGATTTCTTCAGCTGCTGGGAAGTACAAAGCCTTTTCCACATGTGGGTCTCACCTCTCAGTGGTCTCCTTGTTCTATGGCACAGGCCTTGGGGTCTATCTCAGTTCTGCAGCAACTTCATCCTCCAGGACGGGTCTGGTGGCCTCAGTCATGTACACCATTGTCACCCCCATGATGAACCCCTTCATCTACAGTTTGAGGAACGAGGATATGAAGAGGGCCCTGAGAAGGCTACTCATCAGGGTGGTGCCACCCAGTGTCAGGATCATTACAGGAGTCTCCTGAGTAGCTGGGCACACAATATGGAGGCCCAGAAATCCTGGCTTCCTTCATCCATTATTTTTTATTTTTTTCCTCCAGGTGTACACATTTTAAAGCAGTTCTTTCCTTGGGTCTTCCTTGTTTTCTTTATTTTTCTTCAGGTTACAACCTGAGGTCCCCCTTTCACTTTATAACCAGTCATTTTCATTTGGTATGAATACAACCTGGTATTTTCTCAGTAATCTTTGGTAATGGTTTGGATTTATTTAAAAAAAAAAAGAACTCAAATCTCATATACTTAATATCTGTACTCAGAGTGATGTGTACCTATTTTGGAAATGTCCTGAAAACTCACTCACAGAGTTGTTTTCTCAGGTCATGTGAATAAAGTCAACTCAAAGATCTGACTCTCCCCTTTTTTCCTGATTGATTCAATTTCCATCCAGTCACATAAATGTTACTAAATTTCTCTGTTTGTGTACAATATCAAGTCCTTGACTTTCAGAATTATCTTTTACCTATCTTTGAAACTGTGGTGCTTTCTACAGTTTTCAGGATGGAGTTCAAGCTCAGTGAATTTTTGCTGAGTGAAAAATAGATGAGTGGGTGGTTAAATACAGTCAGTACCAGAAAATAAAATGTATTGATTAAATGAATGCTTTTGAACTAGAAAACAAATTTGGTGTTTTTTTGTTTGCTTGTTTGGTTTTCGTAGGCTCCATGCCCTGGGAGGACCCAAAGTGGGGTTGAACTTAGGACCCTATGATTATTACCTGAGCTGAGATCAACAGTCAGCCAGTTAACTGAACTACTCAGGTGCCCCAAGAAATTTGATTATTGATAAAGATCTTGATAACAAAAAATAATAATAGCACTCTGCCAGCACTGTTTAAGTGTTTGTACACATTATCACATTTAAGTTTTCCAATAATACTTATGCGATTAGTATCATTCTTTTTTTGTTATGGAAGAGTTGGAGCTTATGACATCTAGTTGACTCAAGATCAAGGATGTGGTAAAAAGGCTCACCCCTTCTTAGGTCTGTGGAGGACTGCCTGGATCAGATACCCTCTCAGGCATTATGTTATGTTGCCTCCAGTAAAATCTTATTAGCAGTTTCAACCCTAACACATAAATGCATACTTCTAGAAATCAGCCACCCAGCTAAGAAATGTTCTCTCTCTGGGGGGCTGCAGCATTAGAAATAAATCCAATTCCACCATTAGACTTATTAAGGTTTCCTTAGTATTACAATTTCACTTCATTTGCATGTAATAAAGCTTAGCACATTTTCCTGTTTATGTATTTATTCACATGTACTCTTTCCATATTTTTGGTTTGTGTCCTTAGATAACTTTTCTTCTTAAGTATTTTTATTCTAATTGGTTTAAAATAACTTTTTTCATGTATACACTTTTTGCTTTGTAATATCTAATGTGTTCTAAATATTTTCACTAGTTTTACAATTGTTTTCATATTTTCTTTATTGTTGGACTTATAGGTTTTCACCCACAGGAATCCATCGATGGTATTCTCAGTTCTTCCATTTGGTTTATGAGCAGAGGATTAATATAATCTATCCTTACAATTCAGCTGCTACTTTATATTTTTTCAACAAGTTTTTATTTTAGTCATGTTATTTTTCTACAACTTCACTCACTTTATGCCAACAAATGGTTCATGTTAATATATGCGACTAATGATTCATTGAACACTACATCAAAAACTAATGATGTACTATATGTTGGCTAATTGAGCATAATAAAAAATAAGAAATAAATAATTAAATACCAAAGGAAAAAAGATAGAAATTTAATATTATTTTGCTTCTAGCTAATAAAAATTGTCCAAGCACTATTTGTATCAAAATCTTGCTTTCTTTATTGGTTTAAATTTGCTTGTCTGTTTGTTTTTGTTTTTGAGAGATAGGGAGACAAAGAGAGAGCAAGCTGGGTCAGGAGAAAGGGATAGAGGGAGAGACAGAGTCTCAAGAAGGATTCATGCCCAACCAACAAAGGGCTTGATTTCACAACCTTGAGATCATATCCTGAGTTGAAATCAAGAATTGGATGCTTAACTGAGCCACCCAGGTGCCTTTACTTATTATATTTTTTATTTTACTTTTATAATATAACAGCTTTTTATTTTATAGGATTTGTGTTTACTCATTCTCCAGTCTTAACACTAGTTTAAACTTAAGCCAATTTCACAGTTTTTTTTTTTGGACTTTAAATTCATTTTATTTTTTCAGTGTTCCAATTTCACAGATTTTTTTTACTGTGGTTATGTTAGTCACCATAAAATACATCATAGTTTTTAATGCAGTGTTTCAAGATTCATTGTTTACATATAACATTCAATGGTCCATGCAATACATGACTCCTTAATACCCACCAAATTAGTTTCAGAGGTAGAATACAGTGATTCATCAGTTGCAAATAACACTCAGTGCTCATTCCATCAAGTGCCCTCCTTAATGCACATGACCCAGTTATCCCTTCCCCCTGCTCACCTCCTCTCCAGCAACCCTCAGTTTGTTCCCTATAGTTAAGAGTCTTTTACTCCCTCTCCTGCCTTGTTAATTTTGGCCATTCTGACTGGTGTAAAGTGGTATCTCAGTGTGGTTTTTATTTAAATTTTTCCCTGATAGCTAGTGATGTTGAGCATTTTTTCATGTGCCTGTTAGCCATTTGTATATCTTCTATGGAGAAGTGACTCTTAATGTCTCCTGCCCATTTTTTGATGTGTTCATCTTCTTTTTGGGTGTTGAGTTTGAGTAGTTCTTTATAGATCTTGGATACCAGCCCTTTGTCTGGAGTGTCATTTGCAAATATCCTCTCCCATTCTGTGGGTTGCCTCTTATAGGAAACAACAAGTGTTGGAGAGGCTGCGGAGAAAGGGGAACGCGCTTATACTGTTGGTGGGAGTGCAAGTTGGTGCAGCTGCTTTGGAAAACAGTGTGGAGATTCCTTAAAAAATTAAAAATAGAGCTACCCTATGACCCTGCAATTGCACTACTGGGTATTTACCCCAAAGATACAGATGTAGTGAAAGGAAGGGCCATATGTACCCCAATGTTCATAGCAGCAATGGCCACAATCGCCAAACTGTGGAAAGAGCCAAGGTGCCCTTAAACAGATGAATGGATAGAGAAGATGTGGTACATATATACAATGGAATATTACACCTCCATCAGAAAGGATGAATATCCAACTGTTGTAGCAACTTGGACTGGATTGGAAGACATTATACTGAGTGAAATAAGCCAAGTAGAGAAAGTTAAGTATCACGTGGTTTTATTTACTTGTGGTGCATAAGGGGTAATATAGAGGAAAGTAGGAGAAAAGAAGGAAATGGAAAGTATGGTAATTTGGGGAGGGAAATGAAACATGACAGACTTAGGACTCAGAAACAAACTGAGGATCTTGGAGGGAAGGGGTTGGGGGTATGGGAGAGCCTGGTGGCGGTACTGAGGGCCCGTATTGCAAGGAGCACTGGGTGTGAGGCATAAACAATGAATCTTGGAACACTGAAAAAAATAATAAGAAACTCAAGCCTAAAATTGGAGCAAAATACAGAAAGCGTTGAATACACTGAAGAGAGTAAAAGGAACAATTAAAATTTACCCACATACCTTATATCCCAAGGCAACACACTCAGTGCCATGGGAGATCTTGGCCAGGGACTTCTGTGGATGAATGTGAGAGAGTGTGGGCGAGTGCCTGGCTTCCCCAGTTGTGCAGGATCATGCCAATAACACATTTCATTCCTAATCCACCCAAAAAACTGTCTCAGAGGCAGAGGAATTCTGGACTCACTTCCTGTCCTAAAGGAGGCCTTTTCCTGTTGTCATCATAAGCTTAGGAAATGTGAAACTTAGATGGTCACAACAGTCCCCATGGATGGAGCACCTGCTGTGTGCCAGGAAATTTCCTGTGAGCTCTAAAACATTACTAACTTCTCAGACAAAATCCTTAGATGGAATTTTTCCAGTTTACAGATAAGGGAACAAAAGCTTGGAAAGTTAATTTCTCATCAGAAGGAAAAAGACAACTGTAAACTTGTTTGACCACCTAAAGTCAGACCTGAGGTGGGTGGGCGGACTCAGGTGAAAGAAGAATGAACCTGACTCTCACACTGCACCACAGCTTTAACACACATTTGTACAGACCAAGACAGGCAACACCAATGACTGGGATCTAGTTACAAATTAAGAATCTCTGGGCAACCCCAGAGATGCCAAATTAGTAGCAGCACCTCCCATGCTATGACTGTCAAAAATTTCTCCAGATATTTTCAGATGTCCTCTGGAGGCAAAATCTTGCCTGGTTGAGAATCATTGGCCTATCTTGTTGCATTAAATTCAAAGCACATTGGTTCATAATGACCCAGTTCATAATTCTGGGTCAATCACTCAATCCTTTCAAGTCACATTTCTATGAATGTGGAATGAAATTCCTCAGTTTGTTGTTCTCATAAAATGGCTTTTGGAAAAAAGAAATGAGACAATCCATATAAGATTCTGAGATCAGCCCATGGTGCATTAAAATATCTAAATAGATCTCTTATGATATCAACTGTTTTAAAAGTGAAGGACTAAATGTTTTAAAAGTGAAGGACTAAACCTTTTAACCTGTATTGAAAACTCTAAACTGTTTGTTTTATTGATTGTTTCCTTTGCTGTACAGAGGCTTTTTATTTGGATGAAGTCCCAAAAGTTCATTTTCACTTTTGTTTCCTTTGCCTTTGGAAATGTGTCTTAAAAGAATTTGCTGTGGCTGATGTCAAAGAGGTTACTGCCTATGTTCTCCTCTAGGATTTTGATAGATTCCTGTATCACATTGAGCTCTTTCATCAATTTCAAGTTTATCTTTGTGTATGGCATAAGCGAATGGTCAAGTTTCATTCTTCTATACGTACCTGTCCAATTTTCCCTACAGAATGGGAGGAGATATTCACAAACAACATTACAAACAAAGGGCTGATATCCAAGATCTATAAAGAACTTCTCAAACTGAACAACCAAAAAAAGATGATCACATCAAGAAATGGGAAGCAGACATGAAGAGGCAATTCTCCACAGAAGATATACAAATGGCTAACAGACACATGAAAAAATGTTCGTCATCACTAACTATCAGGGAAATTCAAATCAAAACCACACTGAGATACCACCTTACACCAGTCAGAATGGCCAAAATTAACAGGACAGGAAACAACAAGTGTTGGAGAGGCTGCAGAGAAAGGGGAACCCGCTTACACTGTTGGTGAGAATGCAGGTTGGTACAGCCACTTTGGAAAACAGTGTGGAGATTCCTTAAAAAATTAAAAACAGAGCTACCCTATGCCCCTGCAATTGCACTACTGGGTATTTACCCCAAAGATACAGATGTAGTGAAAGGAAGGGCCATATGTACCCCAATGTTTATTGCAGCAGTGGCCACAATCGCCAAACTGTGGAAAGAGCCAAGGTGCCCTTCAACAGATGAATGGATAAAGAAGATATGGTACATATATACAATGGAATACTACACCTCCATCAGAAAGGATGAATACCCAACTTTTGTAGCAACATGGACCAGAGTGGAGGAGAGAATGCTGAGTGAAATAAGTCAAGCAGAGAAAGTCAAATATCATATGGTTTCACTTACTTATGGAGCATAAGGAGTAACATGGAGGGCAATAGGAGAAGGAAAGGAAATGTGAATTGGGATAAATTAGGGAGGGGGATGAAACATGAGAGTCTTTGGACTCAGGAGCAAACTGAGGGTCTTGGAAGGAAGGGATGTGGGGGGATGGATGAGCCTGGTGGTGGGGACTGAGGGCACGTATTGCATGAATCACTGGGTGTGGGGCATAAACAATGACTCTTGGAACATTGAAAAAATAAAATAATGTAATAAAAATAAATAAATAAATCAATCTTAAAAAGACCTCTAAACTCCAATCGATTTCTCAAAAAACTTATGAATCCACGGATTGTTGTAGCCATGATTTTATATAGCAAAGGAAGCCGCTCTTGCTTGTTGAAAAAGGAAGAGCAATTTTTTACAATGATCAGCAGTGTTCTCCCACCAGGAGTCAATGTTTTGAAGACCCAACAGACATGGTCAAGACAGGTTTCTTAGTCTTCTATTTGGAGAAACCTTTTAGTCAAGGCTGTGGAAAGTTTCAATGTTAGAGCTCTGGAAGCCAGGCAAATTCAGGCAGGGAGGAGTAATAAACATTGGATGCACCTGAATTCTAACTTGGTCTCTTAGGACCAGAGAGTCTACAGGAAAAAATTCAGTTCTGTCCAGATAAGTTCTCAAGGGGGGATGTGCTCAAGGGTTAGAGTAATAATGGGAAATGTGTCTAATGAATAGGGATAGGAAACAGATACAGCAAACATAAAGAGCTGTAAGTATCTCCTCTGCTACAGCCCCTGAGCATGTTCAACATTGAGCTGGAGGAGATATAGTTTTGCATTTGGATTCGCAAGTCTGCTGAGGGACCCATTCTTCCCTCCTTCCTGTTGCTCTGTCTGGAAACAGAGCTTCAGTCTCCATCATCAACAATCCAGAGGGTAATTCAGATTCCCTCATTGAGACCTTGCACCACCATACTGGTGAGTCTCAGAGCTCAGCAGGTATTTCAGGGATGGTTCAGAGAGAATGGAAGCAGAAAACTATTTGGTGAGGTCAACTGACAGCCTCTCCAGCCTAGCCTGGAGCCAAATGATCATTATGTTTGTTGGCATGGTGAATTCATTAATTTAGTGTCAATTTATTTCATATATTAAGAAAATAAATGTCTGTGAACCTGGCAAAAAGGATTACTATAGATAATTGAATGGTGGGAATAGAAGGCAAGTCGGATGAGACTAAAGTAGGAATGAGAGACCTTCTGTTAAAGAAAATGTGTACACTTGCAAAGGGATTTGCAGTAATGGGGAATATGAAAATAGACTATTAGGTATGCAGGTGGGTATAGAGCCATGAGGGCATTTAAAAAATATTTTTATGATGGGGTATATTGGAGCATATTCTTTATTTGTTAGAAAGATCCAGACCTGGATTCTTAACTATAGGAAACACTGAGGTATATTAGAGGGGAGGTGGTTGGTGAACGGGGTAAGAGCCTAATAGGCATTAAGGAGAGTATGTGATATAATGAGCACCGAGCATTATATGCAATTGATGAATCACTGAACTCTACCTCTGAACATAATAATACAGTGTATGCTAATTAATTGAATTTAAATAAAATTACAAGAAAAAGGTAAAGAAAACCCAGACAAATGCAGGGAGCAACTACCTAGCAACTGCAGTTCTTGGCACATGCATTTTTACAGAATCCTCTCTCACATTAGGTGTTCACTTGAAAAGTTTATTTACAACACATTCAGACATATGCTAAAGGGCTTTATTTTGTACTTACTTCATTACTTGGAGGAGGAATATATTTGTGATTTATTAGCCATTTACTTTCTCTATCCTAAACTGTCTCTAGTTGTTCTTTGCTTTATATACTGGGGTCTGAGCATTCTATATTATTGTTTTTGTTTGTGTGTTGTTCTTGCTGAATCATTTTCTTTCTTCTTTTTGATTGCATTCTTTCTTTTTTTTGACAAGTTTCATTTGACTATTTTTTGAACTTATTAACGTATTTATTTTTTATTACATTATTTTATTTTTTTCAGTATTCCAAGATTCATTGTTTATGGACCACACCCAGTGCTCCATGCAATTCGCCACCACTAGGCTCACCCATTCCCCTACACCCCTTCCTTCCAAGACCCTCAGTTTGTTCCTGAGTCCAAAGTCTCTCACGTTTCATCCCTCTCCCTGATTTACCCCAGTTCACATTTCCTTTCCTTCTCCTACTGTCCTCCACATTATTCCCTATGCTCCAAAAGTAAGTGAAACCGTATGATATTTGACTTTCTCTGCTTGGTTTATTTCACTCAGCATAACCTCCTCCAATCTGTCCAAATGTTGTTAGAAAAGTTGGGTATTCATCCTTTCTGATAAAGGTGTAGTATTCCATTGTATATATGGACCACATCTTCTTTTATTTTTTTTTAATTAAAAATTATTTTTTTTTACTGTTACTAAAATTTTTTTTCCAGTGTTCCAAGATTCATTCCCCATTCCCCACACCCAGTGCTCCACGCTTTAGGTGTCCCCAGTACCCACCACCAGGCTCTCCCATCCCTCCACCCCCCTCCCTCCAAGTCCCCCAGTTTGTTTCTGTGTCCAAAGTCTCTGTTGTTTTGTTTCCCTCCCTAGATTACCCTAGTTCCCATTTACTTTCCTTCTCCCACTGTCCTCCAGTTTACCCCTCATGCACCGCAAGTAAGTGAAAGCATGCGATACTTGACTTTCTCTTCTTGGCTTATTTCACTCAGCATAATCTCTTCCAGTCCAGTCCATGTTGCTACAAAAGTTGGATATTCATCCTTTCTGATGGAGGCATAGTATTCCAT
>PITA01034802.1:0-11196 GCA_004023965.1 Spilogale gracilis
AAGGAAATATTCGATAAAAGAATAGCACTCTGACAAAGCAAGCCAGAGAGAAAGCTACTGAAGGAAAGAGAGCTTCTAGTCAATAAGCATCTACCTGAGGTGGATTCAGATGAGGAGCCAGGGATAAGCTTCGGGCTTCAGAGCTTCTGCATGGGGGAGCACTTGGTGCATCAGTGTTATTACGGGACATGAGTATCAGTGGAGATTTATTCGCAGCTACTTTCAATTTTTCTTTCTGTTTCTTTCCTTCTGTGTCACACACACAAAAAAAAATCAGTATTATTAGGAAACACGTTGTTGAATATGTGCCCTTAAAATTCACTGTGCAAAGAGAATCTCAGTTTTTGAGTTACCGTGAGTCGGCTATGGCCGCTGAACCCCGCACAGAGATCCCACAGAGCCATTCACTGATGGGACGCTTTCCACATACCACAGATGCCTATCATTTCAGTGGTAGGTAGAAAACTAGGGATTATATTTTATATCACAACTAATCCCCTTGGTTGGAAACAGAATATATTTAAATTAACATGAAAAGAATCCTATTGTACAAACTGATTCCATGACATTAGCCATTAACGCCTATTACAGACATTTCCAGGATTTGTTTCTTCTCAATTTCAAGTAATTAAGAGAAACATTTTATAAGGTTAAATGAAGGGATTATTAAATTATATTTCTGTTTTGCTTTATAGATAATATCATAAACAATTAAAAAAACCAATCTCCCATTATTAGAGAAGTTATCCTATTATTTAGAGATTTTTTTAAAAAGTGACTTAAAGCTTCTTTCTTGTGTATTTCTATGTCATCATTCCAAGGTGCATATATATTCTTTACGTAACTCAAAAAATAATCATGTCCTTTTTGAAGGGATTAAAGTTCATTTGTGAATAAGGGGAGAAACCTACTTGTCTTCTCACCAGTTCATATCCTAGGTGTGGCCAAGCTGGGTGAGGACACAAAATTAAGCAATAGGAGTCTTTTTTTTTTTTTTCATTAGGGTCAAATGCTGCACATAAGTACCTGTGAGTGTGGTTTCCCAATTTTTTCGAATCAGCTCTTCCAGTATCTCTACCACACTTGTCCAGACGTGATCAAACACTTCCGCGGCCACCGCATCTTTGATGCAGTCGTGAGGAGAAACAGGCGGAAGTCCGTGTTTCCGCCACATCCTATGGTGGTGAGCTAATTTTTGTTCGGGACGTTCATCATCACTAAGAACAAAACCCATTGAAATTACTAAAAGTATCTATGGTTAAAGTTAAAATAGTGCTATCCACTTATTTATCTCGCTAATATACTTGCCCATGTACATTATATATGTATAAACATTACGTTCTTTTTTAAATGGCTCATCGTTACTTTTTAATGTACCCATTTTTAATCACATTTGTTATTCAGTTTTGGGGGCTTTTAGCAAATAAGCAATTGAAGTCTCTGTATATAGTGCAGATATTGGGCCTTCTTAACCCTTTGCCCTTCTGGGTAGCCTGGAGTCTTCAGGGAACCAAGGCTACCAGGAGCCTTACCCACTCTCATGCTGAATGCAATCCTTATTTTCTAGCTGTGCCATGTTAAAGAAAGAGAAGGGAAGGGAAGGGAAGGGGAGAGAAGGGGGGAAAGGGAAGGAAGGGGAGGAAAGGGGGAAGGGGAGGGGAGGGAAGGGAGAAAGAGAGAAATAAGGAAGGAAGGAAGGAAGGAAGGAGGGAAGGAAGGAAGGAGGGAGGAAGGGAGGGAGGGAGGGAGGGAGGGAGGGAGGAAGGAAAAGCAAGCAAGCAAGCAAGCACTGATTTAGCATACACATATCCTGCTAGGAATCTAAAAGCTTTTGGGGGTATATTACTCTCAAAAGAATGGAAAATCTTTTGGGCAAATAAAAACTACATTAAACACTAAATGAGCATATAATCAAAATAAATTCCAAGTAAATTAATATTATTACACTAAGTCAATGTCAAATAAATACTATTTACTCTTCTTTTCTGTCAAAAGCAAAATATTCTTCAATCTTTCCATCTACATCATAAACCTCTTCTTCCAGGGGTGAGTCTGCCATTGGGTCAGCAACCTCCTGGCCATGGGAGCCTGGCAGGGCAGGGGCTGAGCCCGCCTTGGGGAGTATTTGAGAGCCAGAGATGCACAACCTGTGGGGAAAAGCAGATCCTCCTTGAGAGTTTGTAGAACGTCAAAAATATAACGCTTGCATGATTTTGTGAGTCTTTAAATTATCCATAAAGTACAGAATCCCAGACAAAAAACAAAAAACAAAATCATCGTTTATTACATTTGATAAAATCATTTCCTTAAAAGCAACATTTTAACACAGGCATCATTAAAAATTTTTAAAAGCCTCTTAAAAGCTTAAATTACGCTATGAATTTGCATCCCCTTCACTGTAATAAAATGACGTCATGGCACAGTCCCAGATATGTATGACTGGCATAGAGGGATTTATCAAAATCTTGTTGGTGAGCAAAAGAAAGTGGGATAGAGCTTTATTTCTTCTGCTATTGTGTTGGAACCTAGGATGCATCACAAGGGGTCAGTTTTTTATTTTGTATCTAGCCCACCTTTCAGAGTCTTTGAAACAGAAGTTCAAAAGTTACCTTCCTTGTTATCTGTATTACACACTCTCTTCATCATCATCATCAATCTAGAATCAGAAGCATCTTGGGGAACAAATGCTCTTTACCTGCCCTTCACTGAAATCTAAGCTTTCCCAATCAGTGGAGCCAAGGCTCCTGGCTAAAATAGACATGAAAAAAAAAAAGTATAACTAGAATGAAATTCTAAAAGCAACTTATAGATTCAGAAGTAACTTATAGAAACCTACTCTCTGCTGTTGTGGTTGTGTCCACAGGCATCTAAGAAGGGTTTGTGGACCACGATACTAGGCTCATTGCCCTGGAAATGTTGGAACCCTTCATCTGTTGGCACGATGAGCTGTCTTCCTAATACTCTGCAAGGTAAAAATAGAAATAAAAGGAACTTACTAATATTTTTGATCGGAAAAAGGAAAAACCCTATGCAACACTGAAAGTCAGATGACACAGTTTTGAAGGCACATGTAGGAAGGGATAAGGAACATACTGGTATGTGAGAAGCACAACGGTGCCAAAGAGAAATCACAGGTTTGAGGGAGCGGGACAGACTGTTCTTGCTACTGATGAGGAGCTCTCAGGCAAAGTTCTCATGTTCTCTAAGCCACTGATTTCAATAGTTCCCTGGAGGACGGATGAGTGGTTTAGAGATAACATGTATCAGATTCAGACAGCTAGGGTAATGCTGGGCACAAGGGAGCTCTTGATAAATGTTCACTAATATTTACATAATGAATAAAACTATACAAATATATATACCTGGCTTATATTCCTTGGTCTTTTCTTTCTTTTTTTTATTTTACATTTTATTTATTTGAGAGAGAGAGAGAGAGAAAAAGAAAGTGAGCATAAGCAGGGGGAGAGCAGAGGGAGAGGGAGAATCAGACTCCCCAATGAACAGGGAGCCTGATGCGGGGCTCAATCCCAGATCCCCTGGATCATGACCTGAGCCGAAAGCAGATGCTTAATTGACTGAGCCACTGAGGCATCCCTTCTTGAAGTCTTTTCTTTTTCCACCCTCCCCTCCTTTGTTTTTAACTTAACCATATAAGACAAGAGGGACAGGAGCAGGTCCGAGCTACTGGCTTTTGGGTAAGTGCCCCCTGCCCAGAAAAGTAAACATCCACAATTAATATCAAGTGGACATATTAAACTCTTTAAGACGGAGGGCTTATGAAGGACTGAATAGAAAGATTAAAAGACTACTTAATCAAGATTTTTTTTTAAGCTACCTAGTTGAGGTAACCAGAAAATCCACCTACATTTGTATGAGGGCTCTAATCTATTCTCCGCAGATACAATACAGAGGAACATCTAACGGAGATGGATTTTTCTCCTAAGTGGGTTTGGTCGAATCAGTGAAAGAAGAAAAGCTTTCCTTCAGACCCACTCTATAATCTCCATCTTTGATGTGAAAAATTAAGTGATCCTGGAGCGCCTGTATCAGTTAAAGTTCCAACTCTTAATATCAGCTCAGGTCTTGGTCTCAAGGTCATGGGTCCAAGCCCCACTGGGCTCCTCACTGGGCATGGAGCCTATTGAAAAAAGATAAATTAAAAAAAAATAGTAACAATAAATAAATAATTACAGACATACATACATAAAATTCTAGAGGGATTAAAAAAAATAAGCGATCCTTCCTACATAAGGAATCTTGGTTAGTTCAGAAGATTTATCTATCCAATCATTCAGCAAAAAATGACTCTTGTTTCTCCCCCGACTCTGACCCCGAGTACTGTCCTCAGTTCTGAAGACTGATGTGTTGCTCACATACTAGTGAATATGAAGGTAAAGGATCACTTCTACCACTCTTGCATTTGTAACGCCTTTCTTAAAATGAGTTAGATTTGCTTCTCATGAGTTAAGACGCACTTGGGTACCTGGAATGTCCCAATATTTCCTCAGACACCATTTCAAAGGCTGTGCTTCCTGAGTAAAGACATGTGACCTGGATCCATATTTGGACTGGGCAATTGCTTTCAGTCAAAATATACTAACTGTATTAAAGAGGCCAAGAGTGGGTGGCTCCAGAAGCCATGTCAGAGACTTACTTTAAACAACTTTCCTACCTCAGATGGAGGGATCTTCTTGCCCACTCACTGCATTCAGCCAGTAGATTCTGAGTCTGAGGGCTTACTTTCCCTTCAAATAACATTTCCTCCACCTCCCAGAATAACTGCTGTACTTTCTGGGCACTGGCTTTGTCAAACTCCTAAAATAGAAATGCACATTTAGTTACAAGATTAAACGTTGTAGAAATATGGCCTTCATAATCATGGGCACTTATAAATTTAAAGTGCCCATTACATAGAAGAAATATGACATGATAACAAGAAAGACCCATGGGTGCCTTCCAAGTGGTGAACTGCTTTCAAGACAGCAAAGGAAACCAGAACACACACCAAAAAAGAGCAGGGCTCACAGCATCCAGGGTAATATGATGGAGGTTCTTACGTAGCCACGTGGGCTTCACAAAAGGCTGGGTCCCTATTCTCAGGGCACTTGAGGGATAGAGAGTTAGGAGCCAGAGGCTGGCTCAGTGCCCTACAAAAGCCTGAGCTGGAGACTCAGGTCCAAAGAGATAAGAATCTCACTCCAACAGAGAACAAAAGTAGGGTTCAAGGTAATGCTTCTGTTAGGGTGAGAGGTGAAAATAAAAGATCTGATTTAGAATATTTTGTGCAATTTTTACTTCTCCACATTTTTCACTTGTATTTAAGTTGTTTCTTGTCAAAGTCCGTCCTGAATTTCCAGTCATAGATATGACACAAGAGATCATATACAACATACAATGGGGGAGGGGTTGGGAAGTGGGGGTAAAAAAACAACAACAAAAAAATTATGAACAGCTATGATTCTGGATTATGTGGTTATGAGTGATTTTTATTTTTCCTTATCTTTTCTGCATATTTAAGTTTTTCCATGATGTGACACATAAACAAATTCATATGTGTATGTGTGTAATAGGTAATGTTTTCAAAATTGGTTAAAAGATTATTTAAAAGTAAAAAAGCAACTCCCATTATAAATTATAATCACGGAATTATACAGAAGAGGCTGAGACAGGGTGCCTGGGTGGCTCAGTGGGTTAAGCCTCTGCCTTTGGCTCAGGTCATAATCCCAGAGTCCTGGGATGGAGGCCCAAGTCCGGCTCTCTGCTCAACACGGAGCCTGCTTCCTCCTCTCTCTCTCCCTGCCTTTCTGCCTACTTGTGATCGCTCTCTTTCTCTGTCAAATAAAGAAAGAAGAGGCTGAGACATACGTCATCTCTCCAAGAGTAAATGGAACTCCTCTCAGTTGATAAGCCAGTGGTAGAACTCTGTGTCCCAGACCCGGACCAAGAGTTGTGGGCACCTGCAGGCGTTGTGCTGCCACTTGATGGAAAGGATGACCCCGATTCACTGCAGAGACAAATGTAAACCACATAAAGACCATTTCCTGGGAAGAGATTAAACTGGAAGTGGTTTTACTTCTATGAACCAATTTTAAAACTGATTTTAAAACACTTACGCCATGTAAAACATTTCATCACACTAAAAATGAAACTGTTCCCCCCCCCCACTCTTAGAAATGCAATCACTGATTTTACTTCCTATTTTCATTATGGGCATGTTTTGATTTTGCAATCAGAAGCATGCAGCACGCTCATTCTTACCAGGTGTATTTATCAATGGCTTTCTGCACATTGCTTGTAAAATGTGTAGGCAAAGGATCTTTGCTTTTCACAATCAAACTTTGCTTCCTGGAATCTTCTGACAGTCCTTTTCTGGAAAATGAAATAAATACAAAAAGTATCTCTTATGTAAAATTTTATTCGTGAAAACTTTTAAAATGTCATTCTTCATAAAGTTGCTCCTCTCCTCTTGCTATGCCCCCCTAAACACACATGTGCGCATGCGCGCGCCCACACCAACACCCACACACTCCACATATCCTTAAGAAATTGAGGCCGGGGGCCTTACCATTCTTATTTTTCTTAGAAGAAGGTTGCCATGAACCTACATGCTCTTTCATGTAAAACAGAAAACAAAGACACAACACTTTTTTGTGAGTTGACCAGACTCATAAAAATTGCCCCAAACTCTGGGCAGGCACAGCCTCACCCCCAGGGCACATGCAACGTGAGCCGAATTTCAGTTCCCGCTTGTCCTTTGACCAGTGCCCAGTGCCCCTGTGATTACAAAAGCAACCAACCTTCCAGGAAAAAAAAATCAATAATTCCGTATTAATTCTGAAATATATTAAATTCTCTGTAATCACTAAGCACAGGAATGAACCAAAAACATGACTGAAACACATAACTCACTTTAATTTGATACCATTGTTTGCTTTGTAGCCTGATGGTAGAGAGTTTTTAGATATTAAAAGTAATGAAAAAGTAACACAGAAGCAATCTCAAAACTTTAAATAAAGTACTAAGCTTGACTGATGTATGAAAGTTAGGGTAATCATTAAAATGCCCTCTCAATGAACCTCTTAAAACATTTACTTCTCTGTTAGTCAAAGTAGCTTCCTAACATTTACAGTAAACACCTTGTATTCTTTTATAGAAATATTTCCCCACACAAATAGATTAGATTTTATATTAACTGAAGATATGGTAGTGATTTGGGGGAAAAAAGTCAACTTTCAATATTTCTAACAGGGATATCACAGTAACATTCATTTAAAAAAGGTTTGCTGTGTCATCAATTAAAATGGTGCCTAATTTATAACATTTGTATTTCTGAATGTAAATAGAGTTTTAAAAAATATTAATACAGGAATAAATTCTGCCCTTAGTTATGTACCTATAGTACTCTACAACAAATGGAATTTGAAAAACAAGTTCATTACTTTACAGAGGTTAGCAAGAACCTCTGCCTTCCATATGTATGTCTCGTAGCAGAGAAGAACAGAATTGTGTAATTTTTCCCATCTTTATTGCTCATATGTCTTAAGTATAATCAGATGGTTCTGAAGATAAAGGTGCTAAGAGAAAAGAATACAGGACAAGCTTTTATGCTAATAAACTGCTTTACCTTTGGCCTTGTTCAGTTCCTTCAAAACCATCAATTACTTATCATTTCCATGTGACACAACAACTTTTTAAATAAATATAAAAATACTTATGATGAAAAAAGAAGCATTCAACTAAACAACATCAACTAAAAACAATATCAACAAAAGCTGCTTTGAGCATTAAATATATGCAGGCATATGAGTTAATCTGCTTCTTACTGAGAGAGAATTTTAAACCTCGGGGTAGTGAATTAAAAAAAAATACATTCCTTCATAATAATCTGTATAAGAGAGACACCTAGGTGGCTCAGTTGATTAAGCATCTGCCTTCAGCTCAGGTAATGATCCCAGGGTCCAGGGCTCCCTGCTCCATGGGGAGTCTGCTTCTCCCTCTCCTCTGCCTGCTGCTCCCCCTTCTTGTGCTCTCTCTCTCTCTAATAAATAAAATAAAATCTTAAAAAATAATCCTTATAAGAATAACAAAGGTAGATTAGAATCTTTCTCTGACCCTGATAGGCTGTGTACTCCAAGCAAGATGCTTCTCCTCTCCTGGACCCGGTATGCTCGTCAGTAAAACAGACAATACCGTCAACATTTTCCTACAGTTGTTGTGAGATCTCACTTAGATCAAGTGTGGAAAAGTGTCCCCATAACCCATTCATCAGGCTGCTCTTGCTGTCTGCTATCCTCCTTATCCTTGCCCCTCAACAAAAACACTGAGCGTACAAAGAGATAAAGATATAGATATAGAACTCTTTCTGGCCCTCAGCTTTTTATTGGTCTGATTTTGACACTTTTTTTAATCAGCAGCACCAAAAAAATGTGCCTCACATAGAGATGCTCCATGTTCCCTGAAAGAATCAATAGGTAACGATTAAATTAGTGAGCCAAACAAAGAACACATTTTTTACTCTGTAAATTCATGCTTACTACAAAAAGATCACATTGTGACCAGAAACAACATATTTTTCCAGTTCAAGACATTTCTGGCGATTTGTCGATCCTTTATAGAGACAGAGAATTCACAGATCTTGGGCTAACTGCTATCTGCAAAAGTGACCTTTACAACTGAATGGTTGAATGAAATGGTTTCCTGCTTTTTCAGCTCCTTCTCTGCCTTTTGTGAGACTGGAAAACAAAAGTCACTAAGCAGACACATGCAGACACATGCAGACACATGCCTGTTTGTTTTGTTTCCAATGAGAAAATTCACCTAGAGAAAATTCACCTTTTTGTGGTGGGGAGGTGGGAGAGGAGGGAGCCTTTCCAACCTAAGAAAATGTATTACAAAATGAAAGAACACTTCCTCTCTTCATATGCCACTGTATCATTTCACAGGTGGAACCACTACTCACTTTCAAGGTGGAGCTGATCACTGATCTTTAAGATGCAGGGATGGGAATGGGGTTGCAGGAGGGAGGAATTACTGTAAAATGTATGCCCTCAACTACTTGTACTTCTATACTGTTTCTCCAACTTTTTTCTCCTCTGCTCTTCCTGTCTCATCTCCTTCGAAAGTCTGTTTCTGTGGAACTTCTTGAACTTGAGAGCTCATTTGAGCACAGAGTTCAGAAGAATTCTAAAGAGAAACTTGAACTTATTAATGCCATGAGTTCCCAAGGTCACCAAGAAGATAAGGATGGAGGTGCTCCGTGGACCCAGGCCATCTGCATGTCTCTCCAGGGACCCCAGATTACTGACACTATTACCTAAAAACAGAATTGATACGACTTGCCTTTTATTTTTTTTTTATTTTTTTTTTAATTTTTTAAAAAGATTTTATTTATTTGACAGAGAGAAACACAGCCAGAGAGGGAACACAAGCAGGGGGAGTGAGAGAGGGAGAAGCAGGCTTCCGGCCAAGCAGGGAGCCCGATGTGGGACTCGATCCCGGGTCTCCGGGATCATGACCTGAGCCGAAGGCAGTCGCTTAACCAACTGAGCCACCCAGGTGCCCCTATTTTTTCTTTTTATATTTTGCTTTGAATCTTTGATTTCTCTCCCCTAACCACTGTACTGTTATTTCATGCATAAACTGAACATTTTTAATACCCTACTATCAATTCCTACGTAAATGATACAGTCTAAAAAAGCGAACAGGATTTACAGGGTTTGTCCTACAAAGAGCTTAAAACCTGAAAGCAGTGGAAGGTCTATTAAGCTTTTATTATGTTATACATAGACATATAAGTTTTACATTAGTTCCTGTCTATACCGCTTAAATTTTAGAGATGTTAAAAAAACTGCTAATGGGTACATTTAAGATTGTTCATTTGGAAACAGGACCTGGGTTTTAGGGCAGACTGAAGTGCACCCATTGGACCATATGGCCCTAACTTGTAGGTGCATCAAAGTGAAGGCTGGGTACCAATCTCAGTGACAAGGTAATGACTCTAGCATCTATTTTTACTTTTTTTTAAAAAAAATTGCTTCTTGATAGCGGGCAACCTCTCTGCCACTTTGCCTTGTAGACATTCAATATTAAACAGTGATCGAAGCTTCCACATTTTTGTATTTCTGCTTAAAAGGATGCCTGAAATGAACACTTGTATTCTGAATGGCTTGAAATGAAGGATGGTTTTTTTGGCTGGACTGGCTCTCACGAAGCCCCTCTTCCCACAAAACACTCAGCGCCGCCCTGACTTAAATCAAGCACATCTTAGAAGCAAATGCCCCTCTCAGGACTGAGGGGGAATCTGTCATCTCAGACGCCATGGATGCTTCTCAGAGGAAGGGAGCAACTTCGCTTGGGAAAGCGGGGTGATGTCAGCACGAGAGATTACATGAATGGATGCGGGGAAACAGAGCAGATGGATTCCAGCTTCGCAGCCAGGAAAAAAAAAAATCACACACATGGTACAAAAATATGACACGACAGAAAGTTCATCCCACCTCCATTGCCAGACCAAGACTTACCCAATCACAATCAGCCCCAGGCCTGGGCTCGCGTCCCCGAGGCCGGGCCCCGCTCCCCGAGGCCTGGGCGCCTCCGGACGCTGACACCCGGCGCGGGTCCCCTGCAGGCGGCGGGTGGCCGTGCGCCCCCGGGGCCTCGGCTCCCCGCCCGCCCAGCTCTGCGCCCCCAGCCCGCTAGCCCTGCACGGGCAGCTGACTTGCACCCTGGAAGCTCGAGCCTTGAGCGGCGCGGCCAGGGGCTCTCCGGGCCGGGTCTGCGCCGCCCATAGGCGCGGCTGCTCGCGGGGCGCCTCGCCCGCCTTCCCCTCCAGGTCCTACGGCCCCGCACCGGCCAGATTCCCGCGCGGCGGGGCGATGCCTCGGTCCCTTCCGCGCACGCCCTTCCCTCCTCCTCCCGGGCGGCAGCGCCCTTCGCGGAGGTCGGCCTGGTCCAGACAGCCGGTATTCAGCGCTCCCCGCCCCACCCGCCACCTCCCTGCCCCGCGTCCGCCTCCCGCGTTCCCAGGAATCTAACCTTGGAAAAGTCCTGCGGCCAAAGGCCTGATTTCATAATCCAGTGACCTGAGCTTTGGCTGCCAGCCACTCGGCCTCTTGGCACCCGCCCTGCCGCCCTCCCTGCGCCTCCAGCGCGCACGGTCTGGCCTTCTCAGCGGTCCGCCGGGAGGGTCTGTCGGAC
>PITA01034803.1:0-11213 GCA_004023965.1 Spilogale gracilis
TTTTTTTTTTTTAAAGATTTTATTATTTGACAGAGAGAAATACAGCGAGAGAGGGAACACAAGCAGGGGGAGTGAGAGAGGGAGAAGCAGGCTTCCCGCCGAAGCAGGGAGCCCGATGTGGGACTCGATCCCAGGTCTCCGGGATCATGACCTGAGCCGAAGGCAGTTGCTTAACCAACTGAGCCACCCAGGCGCCCCTGAAACTTACTTCTTACAGTTCAGGAAGCCGGGAAGTCATGGCAACTGCTTGGGTGTGTTCTCATGAGGATCCTCTTCCTGGTTCCTAGCTGATGCCTTCTTGGATGCTCACATGGTGGAAGGGGTGTGGGAGCTCTCAGGCCTCTTATGAGGGCACCAATCAAATTCATGAGGCTCCACCCACAGGACAGTCACCTCACAAAAGCCCCACCTCCTAATACTATCACCTCTGGGGCTCAGGGGGCACACATTCAGACCATCACATCTCCCAGTAACAATATAGTCCTAAAAATAATCCCCCCAAATAAATCTGAATAAAAGTATACAAAGATGGGCGCCTGGGTGGCTCAGTGGGTTAAAGCCTCTGCCTTCGGCTCAGGTCATGATCTCAGGGTCCTAGCATTGAGGCCTGCATCAGGTTCTCTGCTCAGCAGGGAGACTGCTTCCTCCTCTCTCTCTCTGCCTACCTTTCTGCCTGCTTGTGATCTCTCTGTCAAATAAATAAAAATCTTTTTAAAAAAAGTTTAAAAAGAAAATATCAGGCCTAGTTATTTTTATATTGAGGTCTTTTCAAACTCGCAATGACAGGCCGTTTGAGTTTTAAGCAGGATCATGAGAGGAGTTCATGTATAAGCACAATGATTCCAATATAATCCAGTACCAAGATCTCACAAGAAAGAAAAAAATGCAGGCCCATATCCTAGAAGAACAAAAATGTAAAAATCCTACTAAACAAAGCAAATGTAATCCAGAAGTACCTTGGCATAGTTAATGCCTCCTGATAAATGGAGATTGTTTTTTTATGGGAATGGGTGGGTTAATTAGCATTAGGAAACTTACAGATGCTGTGTACTACTGGAGCAGGATAAAGGTACAAAATCCATATGTTCATCTCAATAAATGCAGACAAAGCAACCAAAATACTCAGTACCCATTCATTGTAAAAACTCTTTGTAAGTAGTGGAGAGGGCTTACTTAACTTGCATAGAGGGTATTTACCAAAAACCTGTTATAAAAGATGGTAAAATGTAAGAAGTAGTCATGACAGGAGCTGTATAGAGAAAGAACAAATTATTCAATAATGAATAGTGGCTCTGAGAAAAACATTTCATCTACATAGAAAAAAAATTGGACACCTATCCTCACCACAAAAAGAATTCTGTGAAAGACAAAATTGTATACCTTTTGGAAGAAGATATAAAGAATAACATTATGACCTCACAATAGGGAAGGATTTTTTTTTTAAGATTTTATTTATTTATTTGGCAGAGAGATAGATCACAGGTAGGCAGAGAGGCAGGCAGAGGGAGGGGATGGAAGCAGGCTCCCTGCTGAGCAGTGATGCAGGCCTCCATCCCAGGACCCTGAGATCATGACCTGAGCCGAAAGCAGAGGTTTTAACCCACTGAGCCACCCAGGCACCCCGAGGGAAAGATTTTTTTAAGAAGAATACAAATAAGCCACGAAATCTTTTTCTATATCTGCTCACATTAAAAAAGAACATCTGGTTATCAAAATATATACTAAAATGAATTGAAAAGTCAGGACAAAATAGATCCTTCACATTTTTGACAAATGCTTATCATCTGGAAAGTTTAAATACTTTGTAAAAATCAGCTTAAAAAAAAAAGACAACCTTGTAGGAAAAAAAGCTTTCCGAATACGTGGCTACTTATTTCACAGAAGAGGAAATACAGATTTCTAAAACATGAAAAGTGCTTAAAATGGAAATTAGGGGGGTCCCTGGGTGACCTAGTCATTAAGCATCTGCCTTTGGCTCAGGTCATGATCCTGGGGTCCGGGATTGAGTCCCGCATCAGACTCCCTGCTTGATGCTCTCCCTCTCACACTCCTCCTGATTGTGTTCCCTCTCTCGCTGTGTTTCTCTCTGTCAAATGAATAAAATCCTTTTAAAAATGGAAATTAGGATCACAGAGAGAAGTTTATGAGATTTTATGACTTTTTAAATAGACCTCATTTTATTTTTTAAAGTTTTTTGTTTTTTAGTAGGCTCTGTATTCAATGTGGGGCTTGAACTCACAGTCCCATGGTCAAGAGTCACACACTTCATTGACCAAGCTAGCCAGGCACCTCAAATTTTATGATTTTTTTTTAATATGGGTAAAAACCAAGATGTGTGACATTACTAAGTTTAGGAATGTATGTGGAATGACGAATCCATACTCCACTAATGGGAGTGTAAGTTGATACAGACCATCAGCATCCTATAAAGTTGAACGTGCGCACGTCATCAAACACAGAAGTCCCACTCCTACATATATATGATAGGTAAATGTGTGCATATGAGCAGTAAGAGCCAGTGTATAAAGATATTCTTAGCAGCAGTGATCATAGAAGCTAATGTCTGGAAGAAGTCTGAATGTCTTGTTAAAGGAAAATGAATAATTTTGAAATATTAACAATGTAGGGCAGCAGTGAGAATAAGTAAACCAAAGCTATAAGCAAAAACAGATGAATTTATGTTGACTTTTCAAGTCATAGGAAACAACGTATCATATAATAACATATTCCACAATATTAAATTGATTTTAATTGACTTATACATGTGGTAAAGATACTAAAAATAGCAAGTGATTGAATGACAAGATATTCTAGCTATCCATTGCTTTGTAACAACTCCCCAAATTTAGTGGCTTAAAGCAACAATTTATTAATACTGTTGGTTACATATTTGGGTTCAGTTGGGCAGTTCTTACTTGGTGTCTCAAATGCACTTGCAGTGAAAGGGCAGCTGCTGCTCACCTGCACTTGGTGTCCAGGGTCGCCAGCACCCAGTGATGCCTGCTGCTGAGAGCCTAGTTGGGATTTGCACAAAAGGGTGGCTGGTTCCTGTGAGGCAGTGTCCGAAGAGCCAGCATCCTAAGAGACGTACATTGAAATGGCAGATATTAGAACTCAGCTTTGGAAGTCACATGATATTAATTCTGTATTCTCTTGGTGAAATATGGTCCAGATTCAAGGGGAGAAGGTGCTACAGGGGTGTGAGTACCAGGGTCATAGTTCCTTGGGATGGTATTTGGAAACTAGCTACCATACAAACACACAGTTCAGGAAGGTGATCAGCCCTGGCTGTGACGCAAGGAAGTGACTTGGGAAGGAGCCTGGGGTTCCTCAGCTTGCCTGATGCCTGAGGGAGCCTACTTTCTCAGGAAGAGTTTGCCCAGGCCAGCCAGAATCAGGATCAGTAGGAAGGCCAGTGTGTATATCAGTAAAAATGATTAGTTTTTTGGGCCAAACTCTATACTGGGTCATTTAAGGTAGGATAAAACACATCTTACTGCCTGATCACCCTAGGTGAAGTGCCCACAAGTTTAATTGTGGGGTCAAAACAATTATAGTTTGTATCCAAGGGCCATTTCAGGGTCATAACATTTTTTTTTTTAAGATTTATTTTAGAAGAGTGAGAGAGCAGGGGAAGGGGCAGAGAGAGAGAGGGAGAGAGAATTTCAAGCAGAGTCTATGCTCAGTGAGGAGCCCGACTCGAGGTTCAGTCCCCTGAGATCATGACCTGAGCTGAGACCTAGAGTCAGGTGCTCAACCAACTGTGCCCCCAAGATCATAACATTCTTCAGGCCACTGTTGAATTTAAACATGTCTCCTTAAAAAAACTATCAACACCTCTCTTTGCTGTCTATACTTTTCCTTCTCATTCATCTCCCTAGATCACCAGATAAAGAGAGATTCATTCCTATCCCAAGTCAGGAAACACATACTAAACTAACAAACAAACAAAAAAGAAGTGTGTAAGAGGACTAGGCAAAGAAAGAGTCATCACTGAGTTGTGAACGCATTCACCTTGCCTGGTTTCTCTTATTCTCAAAAATCCTTGTTCAGTATATAGGCAGAAGAGAATACTGTTCATTTGTATACCTTCCTAATAGGCCATTTTCATAGCACCTGAAAAAGAATATGCTTTACCTTTTATAATAGAATTGACATGCCCGATACACTGAATTTATAGTGTTCATAGTAATTAAATTATTTAAAATGTCCACCTTTCAGGTGGATTGGGCCCTTCTCTTACCAAACCCATTTTCTCTTAAAGAGCTCTGTGAAATGAATAGGCCCATTTTTTTCCCCGAGACTGTCCCTCCATTGGCTTTGTCCAGTGTTTTCCGTATGGTTAGGTTTATACTGTGCTTTTTTGGTAAGAAAAGCACCAAAGCAATATTGTATTCTCAGTTCATGGTCTTGTCACATTGGGAGCCTTGTGATGTTGGTAGTTTCAACTTTACCTGGATTGAGGTGGTGTCTGCCTGGTCTCCCAAGTCATGGTTTTTCTGTTCGCAGTCATTAGTATCTTGAAAGGGGATCCGGTTAGTGTGTGCGTGTGTATCTACTAGACAAACTCACCTCCACCAGTTGTAGTGTCTGTAGGTGACAGTTGCTTTATTACCATCACAGTGGTTTCCACATGGAGATCTCATAATTCCATCATTTCTTATACTCCTAATTAATTGGCTCTCCACTTTAGGGAAGTGTTTTATCTTCTGTTTTTTATGACTGGAAGCATGCTTTCTTATTTTATTCAACAGACTGTAATCTGCTAATATCTTTGTGTATGTTGATGCCCCAGACTTTGCCCCTCAAGAGCCCCTGCAAGAGTGTTTCTGTGTCCTTTCTGTCACAAGCTTGAGTCCGTATCTAAAATCTGTAAGTCACGTACACCTACTGCTATCTGTGTAGCAAAATATTATTTCTTGACTGGATGACTTGGAGGTTGGAGGAGAAATTGTGGGGTCAAAAACATTTTGGGGGATTTTCTCTCTTGCAGTATCTTCTGTTTCTTCTTCTTGCTACTTTCCCCCTTGACACATGGTTTCCACATCACTGTCTCTCCATTAACAATATTCTCCCCCTAAAGTACCTTCCCATGGATGGCTCCTCGCCTCCTGCATGTATTAAAAAAAAAAAAACTGCAGTAAAAAATAAATAAATATATATATATATATATATATATATATATATATATAATATTTGCCTTTTATAACCATATTTAAGTGTATGATTTAGTGGTATGGAGGATATTCACAATGTTTTGTAACCATCACCACAATCTATTTCCAGAACTTTTCATCACCTCAAACAGAAGCTCTGCTCCCATAAAGCAGTAATTCCCTCATTTCCCCTGCTGCTAGCCCTGGTCACCCCTTATTCTACTTGCTGCCTCACTGAATGTGCCTATTTTAGATACCTGACATAAGTGGAATCATATAATATTTGTCCTTTTGTGTCTGGCTGATTTCACTTAGCATAATGTCTTCAAGGTTCATCCACATTACAGCAGGTGTCAGAATTTTCTTTTTAAGGCTGAGTGATGTTACATTGTAATATCCACCACATTTTATTTATCCATTCAGGTGTAGTGGACATTTGGGTCGTTTTCACATTTTGGCAATCGTGAACAATGCTGCATGAACATTTGCATACAAGTGTTTGTGTGGACACTTCTCTTGGGTAGATACTTAAGAGTGGGATTGTGGAGTTATATGAGGAGTGGATATTATAGCCAAACTCTTGGCCACATGGTTGCACCATCTTACATTCACATCAGCAATGTGCAAAGGCTCCAGGTCCAGTGTGGGTGGTTCTACATCTCTGCCAACACTTGGTGTTTTCTGGCTTTCTTCCATAATAGTCACACTCACAGGTGTGAAGTGGTCTTTCATTCTGGTCATGACTTGCATTATTGATTGCCCTGATGACTAGTGATGTTGAAGGTCACTTTTTTTTTTAAAGATTTTATTTACTTCACAGAGAGAGAGATCACAAGTAGGCAGAGAGGCAGGCAGAGAGAGAAGAGGAAGAAGGCTCCCTGCTGAGCAGAAAGTCGGACATGGGCCTAGATCCTAGGACCCTGAGATCATGACCTGAGCTGAAGGCAGAGGCTTTAACCCACTGAGCCACCCAGGCGCCCTAAAGGTCACTTTTATATGCTCTTTGGCCATTTTATATCTTTTGTTGAGAAATGTTCTGTTCAAATCCTTTGCCCATGTTTGGAATGGGCTGTTCTGTTGTGAAGTTATAGGAGGTGCTTAAATATCCTGCATGTACTTTGAAGCTCTTATATTCCATTCTCTGCTACACTTATACAGTTTTGTATATTTTCATACATAGAGTGTACTTTCTCTTCCTGGTGGTAGTTTTATATTCATTTTAGGAACACTGCTGCCTCTTTCTCTACTGCCTCTTTCTGCTGCCATATCCTTTGTTGTTTTTTCCAAAGGATATGATGGGAGTTTCAGGTTTATACCATCATCACTACTTCATCTACTCAAAGAAACATTTTGGTTATCTTCCCAAACAACTACACATCATGTCTGCCCCATTTTTATTTCCATCTTTAAGTGCCTACTGTGTGCCATACCCAAGAACTTCATCGTGCCCAAGACAGAACACACCCACTGTCATTCCTGTGGCAAGAGGTCTAAAAGCTGCTCTGTGATCATCATTGGTTGCTTTGTGATCTCTGTCCCAGTGGAAAGACGTGGGCAAGGGGGCGCCTGGAAGAGCATGCAACTCTTGATCTCAGGGTCATGAGTTCAAGCCCCATGTTAGGAGTAGAGCCTACTTAAAAAAAAGATATGAGCAAAAGAAAACAAGCTGGCAAGATTTTAATTTCTTTTAAGCAAATTATATACAAGAAAAAAATTGTAGGTTTTTATGACTCCATAAATTTACAGGGCTGTAATGGAAAGACCCAGAAGGAACTACCCTTTGGGCCCCTCTATTCCAACACCATCCTGCCTACGCATCTCTTCGCTTGAGTCACTTGAGTTATTTTTCCTAAACAGATGTTTATAATCCCTCTTGAATGTTATAATACACTTTAAACTTCTACCGGAGTTTATATAGGGCAAGAATATGTGAATACTTTGTGGCATGTTTCTATGAGAACATTCAGGTTTGCAGTAGGATCTGGGTGGTATTTTCCACAGTATACCCCATGTCCCCAACTCCAGTGAGTCCACTGGCCTTCATTTCACATTGTCCAAGGACAGATGTCATTTAGTCATCCACTGCTGGAGAGAGTCAGGTTAAAGCAGTGCTGTCAGGCACCTTGAAACACTGCATATGTTTAGCCTTTGTAATTTAAACAGGAGGAACCATTCCTATTTCTCCTTTTCCTATTATTCTGTTGTTATTTCCTCGCTGTAAAAAGAGAAAGGAGGAAGGACAGGAAGAAGGGAGGGAGGAGCGGGGGAGGGAAGGAAGAAAACTAATCCATCTCCAGTTCCACCACACAGGCCCCTCGGAGCCTGCTGCATCAGGACAGTGAGTTTCAGACTACATCAAGGATGCTCCATGTAGTGTAGACATTTTTTTTCCAAACTATTTAAAAATTTTATTTAAAAAAAGATTTTATTTATTTGAGAACGAACAAGGGAGAGAGAATCTCAAGCGGACTGTGTGCTGAGCACAGAGCCCAAAGCAGGGCTTGATCTCAACCCTGGGATCATGACCTGAGCTGAAATCAAGAGTCCAGTGCTTTGGGACGCCTGGGTGGCTCAGTTGGTTAAGTGACTGCCTTCGGCTCAGGGCATGATCTGGGACACATCGGGCTCCCTGCTCGGCGGGAGGCCTGCTTCTCCCTCTCTCACTCCCCCTGCTTGTGCTCCCTCTCTGGCTGTGTTTCTCTCTGTCAAATAAATAAAATCTTAAAAAAAAAAAAAGAGTCCAGTGCTTAACCTACCAAGCCATCCAGGTGTCCCATGGGGCCATTTTTTTTTTTTTTTTAAGAATAAATTACATTAGAAATAGTGGGGAAATAATCACTTTAGAAATTGGATTCTGTAGGCTTGGAAGGTAATTTGAAGAATTCTCTCAGAAAATAGAGGAAAAGACAGAATGGCAGAGTGAGGTTATCAGAGATATGAAAACCAGACTTCAAGAATAACAGTTTAAGATGTTAATGAAGAAAGCAGAAAAAAAAACCAGAACGGAGCCTTTCACTTTTATGTGTGTGTCCAAGACAAAAACTGGAAAAAAGTTTCTAGATGTGGGGGGATAGACCCACTTAAAGATACAGGAAACTGGGGTGGGGTGGGGGGGGGTGGGGGATTGATATAGAAGTCAAAGTAGAGAAATAAAGGTTACCTGTAAGGGAAGAAAAATTCAAATAAGCCTCAGGTTTCTTCAGAAGACCAAGTACAGAAGGCTGTGGAATTCTGGGAGAGTACCAGTAAAAACTAGTTGTGAGAATTTGAAAAAGGAACAGAAATACCAAGACCCAAAGAGAAACCTAAGGAAGCGGTCACAGACGTGACCAATAAAGAAACAGGTTAAAACAGTTTTACTTATAAATAAATATAGATGATAAGACTTGCAGAAATTGCCAGAATTTGTAGCTGAGAAAATGGAATACGAAAGTATCAAAACGTTCTTAACATCCTTATCTTTTCCCCATTTTGAGCTTTGAACTTTTCCAACCACTTGTAACTACTCTGTCCAAACTACTGCTGTCTTCTCTCAGAATATATGGCTATGGACTTCTAACTAATCCCAGTCTCTCAGCTGCTTCCTTTGACCCTTCATTTAATTCCCAGCACAGCAAAGTCATCACTTAGAAATGGACATCAGAGGATGGGCAAGGGAGACCCTGGGGTCCTGAGGCCTCTGCCCTGCCTGTCCCTGTGATGTTGCAGGAGGCTCTTGATCTTGTCACAGGAAGGAATTCAAGGAGAGACGGTGCTCACAGTTGAGTGGGAAAGTTTATTCAAGTGAGAGTAGGCTCTCCAGACGTGAGAGCAGGCGAGGTCAAGGGGAAGCTGGGTTTTGGTCTCTACATCTTTTACTGACAGTTCTTAGCTAGGCAGTGGAATACATATTAGTTGGGGAGGCGATTTCCTGGGAGCAGGGTTTCTTGCCTTTTCTCATCTTTTCTCCTTTACCTGATTCAGGGTCTCCAGCCTTCTTTGTCTTGGGCCTGTCTGGTTTGATACGGCTTCCTGTGGCTTTGTTTTGGGTAGTGCTGCCCGGACAGGTTTCTAACTTCCCTCATAGCTGACTCTGACTGGGACTCCCCGTCCCCAAGTCCCCACTCCCTGTTTTCTGGCCTCCAGCATCCTATTAACCCCTAGCTAACTGCCTCCTCTAACATCTCCACTGCTCAGAACATTCTCTTTCAGAGTAAGATCCAGTGACCGTGAACAGTAAGAGCCTACACATTCTAGTCCTCTTGACTCTGATCTTGCACGTACTTCTTTCTGCCTGCTTTCTGCTTCAGCAACAGCATTAATGTGTCTTCAACAGGCCAGGTGTGCTCTCTGCTCCAGGCATCTGCTTTTCAGCCTACCAGAAAGCCTTCCCACAGATCCTTAGACTGGGCTGACTCTTTATCTCTTTGTAGATCTTTCTTCAATGTCGCCTTCTCAGACGTTTCTTAACCACTTTGTATAACATTGCAGTACCCACACACACACTAACATTTCTTGTTCTCATTAGTGCTCATCACTACCTAAAAACATACCATTTATTATTCTTGTTTATCAACTTTCTTCTCTCTCTTCCCAGAGAATTTAAGCTGCATGGATGCAGAGGTTTTGAGAGTTCTGTTCAATGTGAATTTCTGGCATCTAGAGCAATGCCAGGAGCAAGAATGGTGTTGAAGATTTTTGTGTTGTTGAATGAGTGAATAATGGAATCTTATACAGCAGTGATAATGAATGAACTTTGCATGTATCAAGATAGGCGAATCTAAATGTTTTTGAAGATAGGCTCTAAAAGTGATGTCTCAGGCTAAGTTCCCACCCCTCACCAAACAAAGACTTAAGAGTTTCAGCTCTTCCAGAAACGGAATCTTAAATCCGCCAACCAGTAGCTGCGTGATTATCATCAATTAGCTCATCTGCCTGATAAATCTTTGCCATCTTCTCTAGGGAAACTAACCTTGCAATAACCAGTCCACTTTTTGCCTAGAATAATTTCCTGATTCCTACTCCCTTCTGCCTATAAAAGGCTTGCATGGAGTACTTCTTGGAGTTCCTTCTTACTTGCTAGGATGCTGCCTGGTTCAGGAATCACTGAATAAAGCAATACGATCTTTAAAATATACTCAGTTGCTTTTTTTTTTTTTTCAAACAGCGTTCATGTTCAGCATATGTCAGGAGAACATACAGCAGATTCCATTTGTATAAAGATCAAAAACCTTTTAAAAATAAATACTTATTGTGGGATACAATGCTAATACAATCAAGCTAAGCAAGGCAAATGCTTAGCACAATTTAGACAAATGATAGGGGAGCATTGTGGGCAGGGCTTAAGAAATTCTGCTCAAACATTTTTAAGCAAAGTGTTGGGTATTGTGAGGACCTATTTAGATGTCCAGGCCGCCACCTTGCTGTTTACTCAGAAAAACAGCTCCAGGAAATATGGGCAGCCAGCCCTTGGAAAACAAAGGTGAGCCAAGCAATGGAGATGCAAACTAAGAATGGGCAACCAGTTCCTGGTAATAAGGACCAGGTGGGAACACCCAATTGCCCTTAACCTCCCGGTTCCAGGAGCAATGGAGATGCAAGTTAACTCAGGCAGCTAAGTGACTCCTGACTCCAAGGCTCCGGGTTGGCCTATAAAAGATATCCTATAAACTGGGCGGGCCAGTCGTTCTCTCCAAAGAGAGGACCCTGGCCCCGCCAGTGAAATTCTGATGCTTGGCGCGAAATAAACCTTTGCTTGACCTTTGCTTTTGTATCAGCCTTGTTCCTTTTGACCACGGACCCTAACAGGTATGTGGGTATTGATTTCTTTATTTTCCTTTTTCTTTTTTAAAGATTTTATTTATTTATTTGACAGAGAGAAACATAGCTAGAGAGGGAACACAAGCAGAGGGAGTGAGAGAGGGAGAAGCAGGCTTCCTGCTGAGCAGGGAGCCTGATGTGATTTGGGGCTTGATCCCGGGTCTCCAGGATCATGACCTGAGCCAAAGGCAGTCGCTTAACCAACTGAGCCACCCAGGCGCCTCATATTGATTTCTTTCTTAAGCTGTAGCTATGCAT
>PITA01034804.1:0-11196 GCA_004023965.1 Spilogale gracilis
AAAAAACCTTCTCTGCTTAAGTGTGTCTGTGTGTGTGTGAGTGTTTCCTCAGAAAACATCTGTCACAATACTATACACAAACAGGGCAGGGATCAGCTATGGGACCCAAAATAATACAAGAACAATAACAATATTAACACCACCTCATAACACTTGGTGGGTGCTTTTTATGTTTAGGAAACTGTGCTAAGGGTTCAGCTTCTTTATGAGATTCTCACAGTTCTCTCAGGTCAAATCCAGGCTATAGGGTTCACGATCCTATTAGAACCTACATAAATATACATTGAATTAAGAAACATTGCCTTGGTGTGGTGACCATGTATTTCCTTCTTGCATATGAGAGAACTGAGCCCCAGATGGCCTGGAAGAGGTTAGGATATGACACAGGTAGTAGTGCCAGGACTGGCTAGTACCAGGACCGTTGGCATCTACATTTTCTTTAGACAATACTGCCTCCGGTGGGAAGAAACATGCATAATGTTTCTTTGCAACATTTGCAAGGGTTGGGGGCTCATGGTGTGGAGCCATGGCCATAGGCACCATGGAAAGGCAAGGGAGGGAAAAGAGCATGGTTAGAATACAAGGAGCCCTTTAGTTTGAGTTTGAGTTCCCTTATAACTAACTGTGTGGCCAAGTTAGCCTCTTTCTTCTTCTTCTTTTTTTAAAATTATATTATTTTATTTTTCCAGTGTTCCAAGATTCATTGTTTAAGCCCCACACCCAGTGCTCCATGCAATACGTGCCCTCAGTACCCACCACCAGGCTCTCCAGAATCCTCCTACCCCCTCCTCTCCCAGACCCTCAGTTTGTTTCTGAGTCCAAAGTCTCTCACGTTTCCTTTCTCTCCCCGAATTACCCTCCTTCCCATTTCCTTTCCTTCTCCTACTGTCCTCTATATTACTCCTTATGCACCACAAGTAAGTGAAACCATGTGATACTTGACTTTCCCTACTTGGCTTATTTCACTCAGCATAATCTCTTCCAATCCAGTCCATGTTGCTACAGAAGTTGGGTATTCATCTTTTCTGATGGAAGCATAGTATTCCATTGTATGTATGTACCACATCTTCTTTATCCATTCATCTGTTGAAGGGCACCTTGGCCCTTTCCATAGTTTGGCGATTGTGGCCATTGCTGCAATGAACATTGGGGTACATATGGCCCTTCTTTTCACTACATCTGTATCTTTGGGGTAAATACTCAGTAGTGAAATTGCAGGGTCATAGGGTAGCTCTATTTTTAATTTTTTTTTAAAGATTTTATTTATTTGACAGAGAGAAACACAGCCAGAGAGGGAACACAAGCAGGGGGAGTGAGAGAGGGAGAAGCAGGCTTCCCGCCGAGTAAGCAGCCCGATGTGGGACTCGATCCCGGGTCTCCGGGATCATGACCTGAGCCAAAGGCAGTCGCTTCACCAACTGAGCCACCCAGGCGCCCCTATTTTTAATTTTTTAAAGGAATCTCCATACTGTTTTCCATAGCTGGCCAAGTTAGCCTCTTTCTTGATCTCAATCTCTTTATCTATACAATGGGCTAATTGAAATCTAGATTAGTCAATTATGAAAATTTGAGATTATGCAGAAAAATTGGTGTTTAGGCATTCAAAACTGTAAATTTCTTTTTGTCATGTGTAATAAAGAATCCCAGTTGCCTAGTTTGCTAGGTGGCACCCATCATATGACTATGTAAGAATAAGGACCACATGGGATCTTGGTTTCTTAATCAGTCTGAGTAACTGAGTCAAATTATGGAGTGTTGATGGAGTCTCTTCCAAATTTAAATTATGCAACTGACTCCTAACAGCCTATCCATTCATAGTGGAGGTACCAGAGTGGGATTCTGACTTCAAATTCTTGCTCAACGGCTTATAAGCTAGGGAATCTTGAGCAACTGACTTAATCTCTAAAGACCTCCATTTCTAATTTCTAATACACAAATAAGAACTTACTGGTCTCAGTTTCTACATCTGAAGTACATGTATAGTCATATTAATAGCTACTGGATATGGTCGTTAATATCCAGTCAATACACTAAAATCAAAGTCTGGCCAGTTAATGTTGGCAGGGATGATGAAAGTTAACAGTGATGAGGATAATGGTAGCCTTTTATCAGCCAGCTATTGGGGCTTGAAATTCTTACCATACTAGTAAGTCAGGTTTCGTTTAGCAGATGTGAAACACCAGAAAAAGGAAGGGTGGAAATTGGAATGAATGTGCATGAGCACAAGTAAGCTTTGATGGGAGAAGGAAAGAGAAACTAAGAAACCTTTACATAGTCATTAAATAAAGAACATCCTTAAAATCTAGTGGCTCTGTTACAAATACCTTTCTAGTAATGTAAGCTTGGGACACTGAAAGAGAAGTTATTTGGTCTCTGGGGCAAGAGATGCTCTGGAAAAGAGACATGTGGTATTAAACGTGTTGGGGGTCAAGATGGGTGCATTGACTCCTTCATGGTTAGATCTCTGTGGGATGTGGGAATTGATGTGGGATGTGCAACTTTCACTCCCCAACAGATATCTGTTCATACAATTGCTCTAAATAGACCATTTATTCAGACAGCTTTTATAGTAGCTTCTTTGGACTCAACTGTGTTTCCCCCAAATTCACATGTAACCTCCAATTACATTGGAGGTTACATGTGAATTTCTTTTTGTCATGTGTAATAAAGAATCCAATGTAATTGGATTTAGCCAAAGGAAAGACATTAAGTTTAATGTGATCTTACAAGTGCACTTGGAGCCAAAAAAGTCATTAATGTGGTATGTGATCATAAGATTAGTACTACAGTCCTATAGTACTGATGTGTTTTTTCATTTTGTTTTGTTTTGTTTTAAAGCCCAACATAGGGCCTGAACTCATGACCCCAAAATGAAGACCTGAGCTGAGACCAAGAGACCGATGCCTAACTAACTGAGCCACCCAGGTGCCCCAGTTCTGATGTCTCTATAAGAAAAGGAAGAAACACCAGAAGTGTATAAGCGCAGAGAAGAAAGACCATGTGAGGACAGAGGGAGGAGAAGGTGGCTACCTGCGATCCAAGGAGAGAAGAAACCCACCCCACCAGCACCTTGATCTTTGACTTCCAGCCTCCAGAACTGTGGGGAAATAAACTTCTGTGGTCAAGACACCCAGTCTGCCTATCTTCCAATGGTAGTCCACACTCACCTAGGTAGTAGCTCGAAGAACTAGTAGGCTTAGAGGGTTCTTTTGCTGTTGAGGAAGAAGCAGGAGGGAAGGTAGAAAGCATTGTAGGAGGGGGAAATAGAGAGGGAGGAGGAAGATGAGGTACAGGAGGAGGAGAAGAAGAGCAACATTCCTTAGGATCTAGTCTGGGTCACAATATAAAATCATCACTGCTGAGAAGTCTTCCCATGACCCTCTACAGAGGATGGAGCTCACCTCACGCAGTGCTCAGCCCCACGTGTGGTACCATGTCCACTCTGCCTTCCTCTGCCCGTGCTCTAAAAACCACAAAAACTTGTCACCTGGTTGCTTTTCTGGTCATGGCATTTCCTGAAATTGAGCCCAAAGCAAAATGATATTCTACGTAAAATCACCTCCATCCAAAAGAGAAGAAGAAAATGGAAGCTTAGCTCTCCCCAAAAATCTCATTATTTAAAAGATAAAGAAAAGAATGGAAAGAAAAAGAAAGAAGAAAAGAAGCAAATCTCAAAGAAGCCACCCACCATATATGTGGCTGCAATGAGTGAAAAATTAAAGCATCAGAGAAATGATGGCTGGAAGATGAATACAAATGTGAAAAAGTAAAGCATTTTTCACTTTCCTTCCACTTCTATCATCATCACCCCTTCCCGTCCCACTTTGAAGGTTAACAGGGTACCTGTTTGCCAGTAAGAAAGGTAAAAAGCATTTTGAGACATGACTGTTATAAGCCTCCTGATACATTTTATCACGATTTATATTAAATGTATATTAGCTTGCCTTCTCTTTCACATACTAGGGCAGCCCACATAAGCTTATAAAAGTGCTACCACATTGTACAACAGGGCAGAGAGTCCCATCACAATGACAGTATTTTCAGATGACATTTACAGGACTCCGTCGGATCTGAGCAGCCATCTTTCAGCAGCCACCCCTCAATCCCACCCTCCAACCTCCAAGCTTCTGACCTGTATCCAGTTTTGCTTACTAAGCTCCAGTGTTACTTTGAACTCACTCCAACCTGACAGGAGAGGACCATTTGAAAGGAAATTATGTATTCAATAGTAAAACGCTTGCCTGTTAAGGTCACCTAACCATCCTACTCTATTCTGTTTGAATTTACTGGCTAGAGACTACTTTAATTCATTTTATAGCAGAACAGTTAGATTATGCTCCATTTCTTATAAACATTTAGTTTGCATAGAAGATTTGCTATGTTTTATTAATCCATCACACAGCCTTTCTAAAAATATGATGAACAAGGTAGAAAAAATGTCATTCTTTATACACTTTAGGTGGTTTCTCAATTAACACATTAAGCCTTTGCAGCTATTCTGAATCAAAGGCTGTTTTCTGATATGGATCCATCTTGCCCACATCATCTATGGAATTCCAAAACATATGATAAATCCAAGCATTTGTCAGTGTTATCTCTATCAGGTTATAACCCTATTTGATAAACTCAAATCAGCAGCAAAACTATACCAGATTAATGAAATCCCATCAGAAAGTGTACCATGCCATTTCTTTTCTGGGGAATTACAGCTAAGATACATTTTAAAACATTCAGAACAAATGGGGCGGACTTTTTAGAAGTATATTTTATTTAAAGTGACTGGGGAAAGAAAAAAAAAAAAAAACCCACCCGCAGAATTGTACGTTCACCACATCATGTCCAAGAAGCTGAAACAGGAACAAAATAAAATGAAATGTGTTTTTTGCAGATGAACAAAAGCTTCTTCAATTATAAAAGAGTAAACTGATAACAGAATCCCAGAGACAAAGAAGTAATATGAGCACATAGCTCACCGCTTACCATACATACAGTATGGAAGTGAGTTACACTTTACTGCATGTAGGAAGAGCCAGGGAAAGAGTGTAAAAAAAAAAAAAAAGAGAGAGAGAGAGAGAAACAGAAAATAGAGGAAAAACAAAAGCTGCACATTTTCCTACACTTAGCCCAGGCTTTATTCAAGCAATAATTTCATGTCTAAAAATGGTTTCAACACAATAATTTAGCAAAAATTCTGGTTTTATGTAATTATTGAAGAGCGCTACCACCATTCTTTTTCTTTCAGAAGATAAAATTGTCATATTCAGATGCTGACCTTTTACCATGCAATATAAAACCATTAATAAAAATTTATTTTAACACCAACAAGCCCAAAATGCTTTGAAATATCAATTTTAAAGGATACTTTCTCCTGTATCCTTTATTATAAATGTTACACAGACAAAAGCAGAAACCAAAAATCAATTTTTAATATATTTCTTCCTACCACAGGGCATGAGAAACATTAATGGTTTCTGCATCTACATGGTTACAATTATTAGCTTTGCCTTTCTAACGCAGTGCTCATAAAGTATGCTCGACTTATGATTTGGGGGATGGGGTGCTGTTCTTAAGGTTTTTCTGGATGTAAGTTAATAAGCAACAATCCAGGATCTTGAGAGTCATGCCATTACTTGCTTCCCCCATCCAGCATCCTGATATTTACATGATCACTTACACGGAAGCAGCAGAACAACTTAAAACTTAATGATCCCAATTCACAACCCTGCAGGAGGGATAAGAAGCTGCTGTAAACCTATTGAGGGATGTTGCCATGGGTCTTCGCTGTACAGAAGGGGAAAATAACCATCCGATGGCTTTGTTTCACCTTTACTCAGATAGACTCAGATGTATTTTGTGCTCTTCACTTCAGATATATCCTTCCCTCCGGATCCATTGTCTTTAGGGCTATTGCTGAGGACAGGTAGAGTGGACATGTCCTCTTTCGTCCTCTCCTGGGGCCTGATCTCTTTGGAGGACCACCTCTCTCTCCTGGAGGAGGGTCTTACTGGTACTGTTAATTTGACTACACGGCTGTCTCCTAGACAATCAGGGTAGGCACAGGCACTGACCCATCGAAAACTGCCTTATAATTCCTAATGCGCAGTGCTCCAGGAATTCTCTGGCCCTCCTTTGCTGCAACCTGGTTCCCCAGGTTTTCCTCTGATTCAGTAAGCTACTCCATAGCCTTTCTTTTCTTGTTTTAATTAATTTAGCCAGCATTACTTTCTGTGGCTTGAATTCAAACCACCAGCCAGCAGAAAAACGGAGATAAGCAGCTTGGTCTTTAGTTTCCTCCAAGCTCCCGTTCAGTGATGTCATTTATCTACGCAGCTATCTTCAGAAGCTCTCCCTTTTCTATGGTTTAAAAATCCTCATTCTTCTGCAAGGCATTCAAGGCTCTTACCAACTGGTCTCATATATCTATCCAAACTTCACTCCCGCTTTTCACTGTGAGGCATCCACTGCTTGAGTGATTTCACTTTCCCTTGCTTAATTCTCTATTCTGACCATATGGATATTCTCTTGGTCATCTCATTTAACATGTCTTTCAGTCTTTATCAGCAGTGATTCTTAGTTGGAAAAAAAACAGATCTCATTTCTGTCAGTTGAAGCAGACTTAAAAAAAAAAAAATTATCCAAGAATGTCAAGAACTTACCAGATACTCCAAGAGCATCAGGTCAGGGCAGAGACTAAGCTCAAATATCCCAGGCCTGTTGCTTGGTGGAGATGTAAGGCATTTGAGGCAGGCCATACACTTCCCAAGGAAAGAGGCTTGCTTGGGAGCTTCCCCAGATTCCCTCCCCCTGCAAACTCTGATAGCCAGTTCCAAGCCAAACCTACTCCTCTCCAGAATTTAGATCCACACCAAAATCTCACATGGATGCGGAACTTAGATCACCTGCCTGTACCTTAGGAAGAACCCTGGGGAAGAGTTTCTGTCTTCTTCCTTCAGGAAGGCACAAAGGCACATGGTGCTGGGTGACAGTGAACTTGACAAACGTCTACTATCCTGGACCTCGTGGTCCTACCTTCTCCACATGACCTTCTCCAAGATTTCTAGTATGTAATGTTCTCCCGTCTCTGTACTCCTGTTAATTTATTATCTACATCTCAAATATTCAGCTTAATTACACACATTTAAACTACATTATGATTTGCAAAGCATTTCTACACAAATCATCTCTTTTGATCTTCCCAATGCTCTGTCAGTTGGGTTTCCCTGGTGGTTTATTTTTTAAATAGATGAGTAGGTGGAGTTTTGGTGAAGGCGAATGACTTGCCAGCTTCCTATTTAAAACACACTACACATTCTCCTCAGTACACACACCATGAAGGCAGAAGTCGGGAACCAGCCGTTCTTTGGGCTGGTCATTTTCTCAGATTGCTGGCCTCATGCCTAGGAGGGCATCAACAACTTTGCTCACGCGATCTCTCCTTCTGAACTTACAGGACAACGTTAAACAGCACAGGAGCCACGGGGCATTGTTTCCAAGGAAGAGGAGGAGGAAATGCATCAGGGGTATCATTGTTATGGAAACTTCCCTTCTCTGTCTCTCATGGACAGTTGAGGCAACTGGGCAGCTTGAGGGAAATCAGATATGGACTGGAAAAGGAGAGTTTCTGGAAAAAGGGATTGACATCATCTATCAAAGAAAAGAGGGGTCGGAAGAGAAAGGGAGGTTCATAGTGCAGAAATAGAGAGGACAGGTCCAAATTCTTCAAAGGGAAGTCAACAACCAGAAACAGAGGACCTAAAGGCTGGAAAGTCATAGGCTTTTAAAGCTCTGTCATTTCTCCACATGTGCATGTTTTACAAATTATTATCATTACTTCCTGTTTCTGTTTTGTTTTACTTTGCCCTGAATTGTTTTGTTCTGTTTCAGTTGGTTTAGTCACAGTGGTACTTTTCTCTGAGGCCACAATGAATGGGAAAGCTAAGGAGTTGGCGGGCTCAGTGGGAAGAGGCAGTTCAGGGATGGGATGAGGGTAACTGAATTAAAGAAAAGGAAAGCAGAAGGGGTTGTATGGCCGACAGGCCCTGAGGAAAGAAAGAAACTGTAAGACCAAGATGGAGGACCAGAATTAACTACACAAAGACCAAGATGTTAGACTCAGACACATCAAGACAGTGACACCTTTTCATCTCATTTCTCTTCAAATTTGAAGGTGTATCCACTCCCACACATAAGGGAACGATATTCCTGAGAATCATCTCAGATCTCTCCCCCCACATTTGGTTTTTATATTAGTAAGGAGACAGTATTACTGCTAAAACAAAGATCCTTAAAATAACAGTAATCTAAACAAGATAAAAGTCTGTTTCACAAAGAAGCTCAAAGGACATGTGGTTTTAGACTGAAATGCTAGGTCCATCTCGCGTTCTTAGCCTTAATGGAAAATACTCAAACACACTCAACACACTGCCTCTAGTTCATGATCTAGAGAGCTGCTCGGCTCCTGCCATCATGACAACATCCCAGCCAGTCAGAAGAGGAACAAGATAAGGCAGTAGGTGTGCTGCTCCCTTTTATAGATTGGGTCTGGAAGTTAAAAACATCTCACTCACATCTCATTGATTCACTGACTCGAACTGCCACTCGGGTCACTCCCCACTACAAGGAAGGCAAGAAAATGCAATCTGTAACTGAGCATTTGGGAACTCAGCTAGAAGTCAGAGCTGCTGTTTTAAAGGAAAGAGGAAATGATAGATATTGAGAGTCAATCAGCAGTGTTTGTCAAAGAGCCTAGAAATAAAAAAGGTCTTAGATAAAATCCTGGCATTGCCACCGACCATCCGCTTAACCTTCAACAAGTTACTTATCCTGGTTAAGTCCTAGCCTTCTCATCTATAAAATAAGAGTAAAAATATTCATCATATAGAAAATTTGTGAAGATCCAGTGGGATAACGCTAGTAAAGTACTTGATCCACAAAACTGGCAACTGATAGGTAATAGTAATATTTCATTGATATTATTTTTTAAAGATTTTATTTACTTATTTGACAGAGAGAAACACAGTGAGACGGAACACAAGCAGAGGGACTGAGAGACAGAGAAGCAGGCTTCCCACCGAGCAGGAAGCCCGATGTGAGGCTCCATCCCAGGTCTCCAGGATCACGACCTGAGCTGAAAGCAGTTGCTTAACCAATTGAGCCACCCAGGCGCCCCTCATTGATATTATTTTTAACAGGGGTTGGCAAATGACAGCCTGAAGCCAAAACTGGCCCACCATCTGTTTTTGTAAATAAAGTTTTATTGGCGCACAGCCATGCCCCGTTTGTTGACATATTGTTGACGGCTGCATTCACACTACAGTAGCTAAGACAGAGGCCGTATGGCCTGCAAAGCTTAAAATATTTACTCTCTGGTCCTTTTAAAGAAAACAAAAGTTGGCCAACCAACCACAGATGTATAAAGTCAGATGGATCTTTCATTTGCCAAGTCACATACTTCTCTTACAAATGAATCGCGACACCTACTTCATGGCAATAACTGTAAAAAAGAAAAGAAATAAATTATGGGAAACACCCAGCCTGGCAGCAATTACATAGTTAAACACTTGATAACCTTTAGACCTGTTTCACTTTCCCAGATGTATGGTTGCCACTGGTCCTAAAAAAAAACCACTGTGAAATGTGTGCGAGATGTCATCAGACCAAATCAAATCTCTCACTTTGATGTGCTCGCATATTCAGTGCAGATGCAGAGTCTTTAAAACGTGGGCACAACCCCCCCTACCGCCAACCCCAGGCAGCGAGGTCTTGTGTTAGGCCAGCTGTAACTGCGTGCTCTCTGGTGTGCACATGGGGGCAAAGCATCCACAGGCACAGGAAGGATACGTCTTTATCTAAATGGGGCCAAAACACAAAGTTTTGAATGGGAAGGTGCAAAATTGCAGCCAAGAGTTTCTAGAACTACAGAATAAAGAAAAAGATGGAACAATGCCTGGCCCACAGAAATATTTATTAAATGCAAAGAAGGAAGGGAGGAAGGGAGCCCTCTAAAGGCTTTCCAATTTTCCCCCAATAAGAAAAATCTTAACTCCATATCCTAGCTTCCTCTAAAGCTCATCACATACCAGCAGCACTTCTCACTTTCTGCTCCCTGGCCATACGGTTCTTCTTGACGTTTCCTAAAATTGCCCATATTCCTCATCCTTGATCAGACTCTTTGTGCATCCTGTCCTATCTGGCTCAAAGAGTGTTCTACTACCTTTTTGATTGTACATTTCCATTAGTAAAAATGTTTTAGCACCCACTAAAATGCATGAATATTTAGCCATTTATAAATTATTACACATTGTATAAATACATTCTTCTTTAAAAATGCCAAAAATAGAAAGGTAAAGGCTATACAAAAACTCACCACAAAGCAAATTTTTAAGATTTTCCCATATCCCCTGGCTACATACACCAACATTTCTCCCCCAGCCTCTGCCCTCCTACCTGTTGTACTTCGGGCTTCATCTCTAAGGTCTCTTCCTCAAAGAATCTTTCACACCATGGGACGACTGTTCTTTGCTCTTAGAGCTCCTGTTACTGCTTCTTCATGGTACTTACCACCATTTACACTACGTGCTCATTTGTAATCACTCAATTCATGTCTCCCTCTTTCCTGCCGGTCCCACCCTGTCACTGATCCAAATATCTGTTCAAATATCTATTCTACTGTCCTTATGAGAGGGGAGATCGTGTCTGTTTTACTTACCAATATGTACTGATCATTTGTGCTGTGACACCTTGTAGCTCTTACTAAATATTGATTAAACAATTGCAGGGGCCTGTTCTGTAAAAGAAATGGAGGCTCCAAAAAGCCTTAGAAAGGCTAAATTTAGAAATATGTAATATCTTATGAAGATGGTGTCTGATAAGATGAAGCCGGGTGAGTCAGTATCTATCCTGCTCCAAGAAGGGTTTGTGTGTCAAAAGCCTTTTCCTTCTGTGATCAGATCAGATTTTCTCAAGCCCTCTGCAGGTAGATGAGGTGGGGGATTTTTGTGTCCATTTTACAGATGAGGGAACTGAAACTCAGGGAGTTAGAATGAGATTCCGAAGGCTACACAGCTGGTTGGTGCAGAAGAACTCCCACGTAGTCTCCCCACCCCACCCCGCCCCCCCGCCCCCGCCCCCACCCCCACACTGCCCCCTGGCAGTCAGCTGCTGGCCAGCCCAGGCAGCGGGACAGTCCTGATGCCA
>PITA01034805.1:0-11203 GCA_004023965.1 Spilogale gracilis
TTAAAGCCTCTGCCTTCGGCTCAGGTCATGATCTCAGGGTCCTGGGATCGAGGCCTGCGTTGGGCTCTCTGCTCAGCGGGGAGCCTGTTTCCTCTGCTCTCTCTGTCTACTTGTGATCTCCCTCTCTGACAAATAAATAAATAAAATCTTTAAAAAAAAGGATGTTGAATTTTGTCAAATGCTTTCTCTGTCATTATTACAAACTTTTATTCTTTTGTTAATGTGTTGTATCATGTCTATTTACATACATTGAACCATCCTTGCATCCCTGGAATAAATCCCACTTGATCATGGTGCATGGTCTTTTTAATGTTGTTGATTTCAATTTGCTACTATGTTGTTGGAGATAACCTCTATTTCATCCAGGATATTGGCCTATGTCTGAGCTGGTGTCTGGTTTTTATATCAGAATAAGTTGGCCCTGCATTCCTTTCTCTTCATTTTTCTTGTTCTTCTTTTTTTAATAGAGAAAAATCTGTGTTAATTCCTTAAATGTTTAGTAAGATTCCCCTATAAATCCATCTGGTGCTAGACTTGGAGTTTTTTTCTTTCCCCCAATTAGTCAAGGTATAGTACATCATTAGTTTGACATAATATTCAATGATTCATTAGTTGAGCATAACACCCAGTATTCATCATATGTACACTCCTTATGCCCATCACCCAGTTGCCTCCCCCAACCTCCCTTTTCACAAACTTCAGTTTATTTCCTGGTGTGAAGACTCTCCTATGGTTTGTCTCCCTGCTCTGATTGCTTCCCGCTCAGTTTTCCTTCCCTTCCCTTGTGATCCACTGCACTATTTTGTATGTCCCACATAATTGTTTCCCCTGGTTTATTTACTTAGCAAATACCTTCCAGTTCTATCCATGTTGATGTAAATGGTAGTTATGCATCCTTTCTGATGGCTGAGTCCTATTCCATTGTATGTATGAACCAAATCTTTTGAGGGGAGGGTTTTGATTACTGATTCAATTGCATTGCTAGAAATCAGTCTATTTATATATTTTTTCTTTTAAATCTTTTTTTAAAATTTTTATTTATTTGACAGAGATCACAAGTAGGCAGAGAGGCAGGCAGAGAGAGAGGAGGAGGAAGCAGGTTTCCTGCCAAGCAGAGATCCTGATGCGGGCCTCCATCCCAGGACCCTGAGATCATGACCTGAGCCAAAGGCAGAGGCTTTAACCCACTGAGCCCCCCAGGTGCCTATCTCCATCACTCCATCTTGGATGACTGTATATTTTTAGATAATTTTCCACTTCTTCTAATTTTGTTGGCACTTAATTGTTCTGAGTAGTCTCTCAACCTTTGTGTTTCTCTGGTATGGGTAGTAATTGTTCATTTCTTTCTGACTTCATTTGAGTCATGTTTTTCCTTGATGATTGTGGCTCAAAGTTTATTCAGTTTCTTTTGAAAGAACCAGTTATTAGTTTCATTGATTTTCTTCCAGTCTCTCCTTAGTTTCTGTTTCTTCCCAACTTTGATCTTTATTTCCTCCTTTTTCTAAGTAACTATGGCCTTGGTGGTTCTTTAGTCCTCTAAACAGAACGTTAGGATACGTGAGATCTGTGTCCAGAGATAGGTCTGTGTAGCTATGAGTGGCCCTCTTAGAGCTGCTCTTGTTCCATCCCATAGATTCTGGACCATTGTTTCCATTTTTAATTGTCTCAAAGTGTTTTTTTGATTTCCTCTTTTATTTCACTGACCCATTGGTGGTTCACTAGCAGGTATAGCGTGTGTGTGTGTGCGTGTGTTTCTCCCCAGTGTTTTGTAAATGATTTCTATCTTTGTGCCATTGTGGTTGGGAAAAATGCTTAATATAAGTCCAGTCTTGTAAACTTTGGGACTTATTTGGTGGCCTAACCTGTGATCTATCCTGGAAAATATCCACGTACATTGGAGAAGAATGGTGTGAAGCAGTTTGGGGATGGAATATTCTGCATATAAGGTCCATCTAGTCTAATGTAGCATTTGAGGCCAATGTTTTCAATGTTGATGCTGTCTGGATTATCTAGGCATTGATGTAAATAGGATGTTAAATTCCCTACTAGAGTATTACTCTCTCTGTTACTCCATCACTCTCTCCATCTCTCTGTTACTAATTACTTTATATATGGAGAGAGAGGTGATCTTATGTTGGGTGAATAAATAATAACAATTGTTATGTCCTCTTTTGGATAGATCTCTTTATCATGTAATGCCTTTGTGTTTTTCTTAGGTTTACTTTATTTTATTTATTATTATTTTTTAAGATATTATTTATTTATTTGACAGAGAAGAAACACAGCCAGGGAGGGAACACAAGCAGGGGGAGTGAGAGAGGGAGAAGCAGGCTTCCCGCCGAGCAGGGAGCCCGATGTGGGGCTCGATCCCGGGTCTCCAGGATCATGACCTGAGCCAAAGGCAGTCACTTAACCAACTGAGCCACCCAGGCGCCACCTAGCTTTACTTTATTTTAAATTAAAATTAAAATTCTACTACCCAACAACTAGTAAATCATTTTTTGGTGTACTGTTCAGTGATCCATTAGTTGCTTATAATACCTTTGGTACTTAACATGTGCCCTCAATACCCATCACCCAGTGACCTCATCCCTCCCCACCTCCTTCTCCACAGCTCTTTTTCCTGGAGTCAAGAGTCTCTCATGGTTTGTCTCTCTGATTTCTTTCCAGTCAGCTTTCCCTCCCTTCCCCTATGATCCTGTGCAACATTTCTTATATTCTACAAATGAGTGAAACCATTCTTCTGATTGACTGATTTGTTTCACTTAGCCTAATACCCTCCAGTTCCATCCATGTCGATATAAATGGTGGGTATTCATCCTTTCCGATGGCTGAGTCCTAGTCCGTTTTATATATGAACCACATCTTCTTTATCCATTCATCCGTTGAAGGCCATCTCGGCTCCTTCCATAGGTTGGCTATTGCTTGCATATTGCTGCTCTGAACATTGGGTGCAGGTGCCCCTTTTCATTGTGTCTGTATTTTGAGGTCTGTTTTAAAAGTCCATTTTGTCTGATCCAAGAATGGCTCCCTCAGCTTTTTGGGGACTCCATTTGTGTGGACCGTCTTCTTCCATCCCTTCACCTTCAGTCGTCAGATGAAGTGGATATCTAGCAAGAAGCAGATCCAGGAGACCAGATTTTTATGCCCTTAGCCACCCTATGTCTTTTGGAGCATTTAGTCTGTTTATATTTAAAGTAATTAGTGATACATACTCACTGCCTTTTTAAAACTTTGTGTTTTGTAGTTCCTGTTCCCTTCTTTCTCTTCTGATTTAATGATGTTAGTGTTATGTTTGGAGTCCTTATTTTTTGTGTATGTATCTCAGGGATAGGATTTGTGGTTACCATGAAGTCCATCTGTAACATCCTAGGTATACAGCAGTCTATTTTCAGTTGCTTCCTGAAGTTCAAGTGTGTTGTAAAAGCCTAAATGTCATCTCACCTCATGCTGCTGGTTCTTGACCCAGTTTGCATGTTACTTCGTGTCTCCCTTGACTACGTATTGAAGATCTGGATGACTCTACTGTATTGGTCTTCCAACCCTCACGCTAGCGGTGTGCTGCTGGATTCACTGTCTACACGAGGTTTACTTTTCTTTGATCTCTAGTCACAAACTTTTATTTTTCCATTTACAGTCCATTTAGCATTTCTTGCAAGGCTGGTTGAGTGGTGCTGAATTCCTTTTTTAAATTGTATTAAGCATAAAAAGTGTTCTCTTCAATCCCTATCACCTGTTTAGCCCATCCCCCTAAACTTCTCCCCTCTGGTAACCATCTGTTCTCCGCAGGCTTTTTTTTTTTTTTTTTAACTTAGCATTATACTTTCTACATCCACCCATGCTGTTGAAAATGGCAAGATTTCATTCTTTCATACAGATGAAAAATATTCCCTTACATATGTATAGAGATTGTGTGTGTGTGTGTGTAATGGAATATGGATTTTTCCATTTATTATGTCTATTTTTAACTTTTTTGTGGCATCTCCATTCTGTTTTCCACAGTGGCTCTACCCATTTGCATTCTCACCAAGAGTGCATGGGTGCTTCTTTTTCTTCCCATCTTCACCAATACTGTTGTTTTTTGCGTTGTTAATTTTAACCATTCTAATGCGTGTGAGATGCTATCATTATAGTTGTGATTTGCATCCCCTGATGGTGAGTGATGTGGAGCATGTTTGCATGTGTCTGTTGGCCATCTGGATGTCTGTGGAGAGATGTCTATTTGTGTCTTCTCACTTTTCAGATTATTTTTTGGGGTGTTGGGTTTTAGAAGTTCTTTACATATTTTGTGATACTCTTTATTGGCTAGGTCATTTGCAGAGATCATCTCTCCTTCCACAGGTTGCCTTCTAGCTTGTTTCCTCTACATGTGGAGCATTTTATTCTGGTGGAGTCCTAACAGTTTACTGTGTTCTCCTCTCCCTTGCCTCAGGAGATCTTCTAGAACGAAGCTGGTATGGCTGAGTCACATTACTGCCTGAGCTCTCCTCAGGCCTTTTATGGCTTCAAGTCTCACAGTTAGGTCTTTAATCCATTTTGAGTTTATTTGTGTGTGTGTGTATAGTGTAAGAAAGTGGTCCAGTTTCATTCTTTGTGTTTCTGTCCAGTTTTCTCAGCACCATTTGTTGAAGAGACCATCTTTTATCCATCAGATAGTTTTATCCCTTGCTGGGGATCATACAGTTGAGGGTTTTTTTCTGAATTTTCTGAATTTTCTGTTCCATTGATCAGTGTGTCTCTTTCTGTGCCAGTACCACACCGTTTTGATGACTACACTTTTGTAATAGAATTTGAGGTCTAGGATTGGGATGCCTCCAGCTTTGTTCCCTTTCAAAATGGCTTTGGCTATTTGAGGTCTTTTGAGGTTCCTTAGAAACTTTAGATTAGCCTAATTCTAGGAAAAATGCTCTTGGGATTTTGATATGGATTGCATTAAATCTGTAGATTACATTGGGTTGTATGGGCATTTTAACAATCTTGCAATCTATGAGCACAGAATGTCTTTCTGTTTCTTTCATCAGTGTTGTGTAGTTCGGAGGGTGTGGGTCTTGATCTCCATGGTTAAGTTTATCCCTACATATTTTATTTTTTCTGGTACAATTGTAGATAGGATTGTTTTCTTAATTTCACTTCGGCCATTTCATTATCAGTGGGTAGGAATGCAAGAGCTTTTTGAACGTGATTTTGTATCCTCTGACTATAGATTTCCTCTATTAATTCTAGTAGGGTTTTTTTTGTTTTTTTGGGTTTTTTTGGTGGAGTCCTTAAGGTTTTCTATATATAGTATCATGTCCTTTGCAAAGAGAGTCACTTTTCTTCTTCCTTAACAATTTAGATGGCTTTTTCTTTCTGTTGTCTGCTTGCTGAGACTAGGACTTCCAGTACTGTGTTGAATAACAGCGGTGAGTGTGGACATCCCTGTCTTGTCCTGACCATAGAGGAAAAGTTCTCAGGCTTTCCCCATTAAGGATGATGTTACTTGTGGGGTTTACATTTATGGCCTTTATTATGTTGAGGTATGTCCTCTTCACTGCTACTGTGAAGGTTTTAAGGATCCTGAATGGATGCTGTAGTTTGTGAAATTCCTTTTCTGCATATATCAAAACGGTCATATGGTTTTTATCCTTTCACTTCCTGATGTAATCTCCCACATGCATTTACTTAGAAATGTGAACCCTCACTTGCATTCTGGGAATAAAGTCACTTGATCATGGTGAATGATTTCTCTTATGTATTGTCACATTCAGTTTGCTGGTATTTTACCTGAGGATTTTTGCATCTATGGTCATCAGAGATAGTGGCCTGTAGCTTGTTCCTAGTGTTAAAGTCCGATGTTGACCGCTTCCCCAAAAAGAACCGAGGACACGTAGGATAATGCAAATCACACAGCAAGCTTTATTCCCAGCTAGCTGGGGTCCAAGCATCTGCCCAGCGCAGCGGGTTTCAGCAAGGACCCCAAATGCAAGGGTCTAGGGGTTTATATGCATTTCAAACAGCGAAAATGAGTCACACAGTAATTTTCTTGGTGGGGTGAGATAACATTTTAGCTCCCCCTCTCCCTCCCCCCCCCCCCGGTTTCTAGAATGCCCAAAATTCCAGGAACTAAGCAAGATGGTTTCTTGACTTATGGTCTTGACTTAAGACCAAAATGGTTTCTTGACTTAACTGCCCTCATTTGGTAAACACAGGCCTTGTAGAGGCCTAAATCACCAGGGGGTTACAGAGCCTGTTATGGTGTCCTTTAGGCTAAGCAGGCCCTAACACCTAGCGGTGTCTTTTTCTGGTTGTGTTATCAGAGCAATGCCTCATAGAATGAATTTGGAAGTTTTCATTTCTATTCAATTCTCTTGGGAATAGTGTGAGAAGAATTAAATATTCACTCTTTAAATATTTGGTAGAATTCACCTGTGCAGACATCTGCTCCTGGACTTCTGTTTGTTGGGATGTTTTTTATTACTGACTCAGTTTCATGGCTGGTAATTGGTTTATTTAAATTTTCTATTTCTTCTTGCTTCAGTTTTGGTAGTTTATCTGTTTCTAAGAATTCATCCATTTCCTCTAGGTTGTCCAGTTTATTGCCGTGTAGCTTTTCATATTCTACAAGCCTTTGTACTTCTGTGGTGGCTATTTCTCCTCTTTCATTGGTGATTTGGGGTCCTCTTTCAATTTGACTGTGTGATTTGCATTATCCTACGTGTCCTAGGTTCTTTTTGGGGAAGCGATCAACATCGGACTTTAACACTAGGAATGTTTTCAAAGAACCACCTCCTGGTTTTATCGATCTGTTCTATTTTTTAATTTCCATATCATTGATTTCTGCTCTCATCTTTATTTTCCCCTTCCTTCCTCTGCTGTTTTTGGGTTTTGCTGCTTCTAGCTCCTTTAGGTGAAAGGTTATGTTGTAGGGGTTCTTCTTCCTTCTTGTGCTAGGCCTCCATTGCCATTTTTGTTCCTTTCCAATGATTTTGCGTCAAGGTTTTCATATTTTCATTTGTTCACATGCAATTTATTTCCTTGATTCGCTGGCCGACCTCTCGGAGTGGCATGTCCTCTAACCTCCCTGTATTTTGTGCTCTTTCCAGACCTTTCCTTGTGATCCATTTCTAGTTTCATAGTGCTGTGGTCACAAAAGATGCATGGAATGACTCCAATCCTTGAATTTGTTGAAAATTTGTGTTGTGGCCTCACACGTGATCTATTTTGGAGAACGTTCCATATGTCTGGGAAAAGAATGTGTATTCTTCTGTTTTAGGATGGAATGTTGAGAGCATATCTATTAAATCCATCTGGTTTAGTGTGTCATTCAAAGCCATCGTCCTCTTGGTTATCCTGTTTGGATGATCTGTCCATTGTTATAAGGGAGGTGTTACAGTCCCCTACCATTATTTTATTACTATTGATGATATCTTTTGTTGGCTGTTAACTGTTTTGTGTATTTGCGTGTCCCCGTAACGGTACAACAACAGTTACATCCTCTTGTCGGACTGTCAGCTTCATTAGGTCGTGCCCTTACTTGTTTGATTAAGGTTTCGTTTTAAAGTCTGTTTTGTCCAATATAAGTAATGCTCCCTGATGGTGTTTGGATACCAATCTGTATAATTATTTCCCCGTCCCCTCACTTTCAGTCCGCAGCTGTCTTTTTGTCTGAATGAGTCTTCTGTACGCCACACGGAGATGGGTCTTGTTTTTTCCTAATCCTATTCACTGGGGCACTTACTCCATTTATATTCAAAATAATTATCAACATGTAATTATTGCCATTTTGTTACTTTTTGTTGTAGTTTCTCTCTGATCCTTGTTCTCTTTCATGGTTTGCTGGCCTTTAGGGGTCAACACTGATTTTATTTTTGCGTGTGGAGGAATATATTTGACTAGTGGTTCCCATTAGGTTTGTAGGAACACCTGCTCTCTATGTAAAGTTGATGGTTGCTTTGCTTTGAACCCATTTTGTACTCGCCCCCCGCCACACGGAACAGGTATCTGGTGTCCTATTTCATATCCTTTTATGATTCCCTTGACTATTTTTTTTAAATTTTATTTATTTACTTGACAGACACAGCAATAGAGGAAACACAAGCAGAGGGATGGGAGAATGGGAGAGGGAGAAGCAGGCTTCCTGCTGAGCACAGACACCCCCTCCCCCCGAAGCGGGGCTCGATCCCGGGACAGCACCCTGGGATCATGACCTGAGCTGAAGTCAGACAAGTCGCCAACTAAGCCACCAAGATGCCACCCCTTGACTGCTTTTAACAGAAATCCTTAGTTTTAGTGCTCATGTGTTCCCTACCTTCACACTTTCCTTTGTCTTTTCATTCTCAGAGTCCCCTTTAATATTTCCTTTTGGGCTCATTTAGTGGTCATGAATTCCTCCAGTATGCGTTTGAGAAACTTTCTCTATCCTTCTATTCTGAGTGACAGCCGTGCTGGATAGAGCGTTCTTGGCTGCAGGTTTCTTCCTTTCAGTACTTTGAATACATCATGGCACTCCCTCCTGGCCTGCCAACTTTCCACTGAGAAATCAATGGACCCTTCACAGGGCTGTCGTTCTATGGAACTGTCTTCTTTTCTCTTGCTGCTTTTAATGTTTCTTTATCACTTTTTGCCATTTTAATTATTATGTGTCTTAGTGTGTACCTCTTTGGATTGCTTTTGCTGGGGTATCTCCATGCCTCCTGGATTAAGGTACCAGTTTCTTCCCCCAGATTAGGGAAACTTTCAGCTATTATTTCTTCCAATAAAGTTGAAGGGGGTGAGCCTTTCTCTTCTCCTTCTGGAATCCCTGTAACGCAAATATTACTGTGACTGATGGAGTCACTGGGTGTCTTGCATTCATTCTCACTTTGCCTAATTCTTTCTCCCATTCGCTCAGCTTCATTTCCATGACTCCATCCTCCAAGCCATTAATTCATTCCTCTCCCCTGCCTACCTCGCCTAGCCCACTCTTTATGCCATCAGGTGTATTTTTGGATTTCATTTTCTGTGTTCATCATCTCTGCTTGGTATTTCACTCTTTGTTAAGGTTCTCACTGGTGTCCTCCAGTCTTCTCTCAAGTTCAGTGAGTATCTTTATGATCACTTTAAATTTCTGTCTGGCCTATTAATTTGGTGTCACTGAGATTTCCTGCTGTAGTTTTACCCTGCTCTTTGATTTGGGACCTATTTCTCTGTCTCCTCTTTGTAAGTCTATGTCTCTGTTTCTGTGTATTAGGAAAGTCCACTACATTTCCTGCTCTTGAAGGTCACGCTGTTGTGAAGTCCTGCACTTCCCGTGCAGTGTCCCCTGTCCCCCAAGGCCTGGCCCTTCATGCTTATCTCTTACATGTGCTACTTGTGCTCTGCTGTTGAGTCTTGGCCTTTTGCTTTCAGTTTACTTCAGAGGCTTGCTTTGCCTTTTGTTGGCAGCATTTGGTCCCCAGGAAGGATGGTCTCCTTGCACAACGAGAGCTGCCTCTGTCACCAGGACTGAGGTAGCACGAGACGCTCTGTTCGGGGCCCCTGGTATTGGCAGGTTTGTGCCATGCTCGGTGGGAGGGCCCCCCAGCTCCGGGACTAGGGCACATGTGACCGGGAAGGGTGGATCTGCCGAAGCATAGTGATGTGAAGGTTTGGTGTAGGCAATGTAGGGAGCCCAGGTCGATGCCCCCACGGGTGCCTACACGTGGCCTTTGCTGCCTCCCTGCATGCCCTGTGTCCCCGGGTCAGGCTCAGACGTGACCAAATCAGGCTCCCTCCTGTCTCCCCGCCCTGGCTTTTCCCCACTGGGGCTCAGCTACATGTCCGAGGACTGTTGGTCGTGCTGTTACTTTAAGGGCGGGGACTCTGCTTCCAGAAACCTCTGGTGCTCTCAGTGCCACGCCCACCAGCCCCTTGAATCTCAAGCCTTTTTTTTTTTTTTTTTAACATTTTATTTATTTGACAGAGAGAGAGGTCACAAGTAGGCAGAGAGACAGGCAGAGAGGGAGGAGGAAACAGGCTCCCTGCTGAGCGGAGAGCCCGCCGCGGGCCTCAAACCCAGGACCCTGAGATCATGACCTGAGCCAAAGGCAGAGGCTTTAACCCACTGAGCCACCCAGGCGCCAGAGTCTCATGTTGAAAGTCTGACTGGTTGTAAGAACTCATGAAATTCAGTCTCCTTCATGTTGAGAGACAAATAGTTCAGAGATTTACCTTCCCATTTGTGGGCTCCTCTGTGTGGAAGTCTGTTTCTCTCCGTTCTCTGTGCCCACCAGCTCTCTCCGCACCGTGGATGGCTATGGTCCACTGGTCTTTCCCACCTCCTTCAATGCGGTGTCTTTTGTACCTTTCAGTTTAGGGTTTGTTCTGTGCCGGGAGCCGGCCCCGGCAACGGTAGTGGTCGGTCAGGGTTCCCCGAAGGTGGCCACGGAGTCGGCGATAAAATGAGGAGACCGGACTCGAAGAGTGGTGTGGGGATCTCCTCTCCTGAAAACTGTGTCTTCAGGGTTCTTTATTTAAAGCCTTTTAGTCACATCCATCTAGCTTTAGACAAAGAGTTGGTTCTGTCTCTCTTGCTCTCTCTGCTTCTCTTTCAGTCTCAGTCTCTTGCTTTACAGGCTCTCAGCCTTTGCCTCAGTCTCTCTTTCTGTCCATCTCGTGCTCCGCTCTCTCTTGCTTCGCTCTCTCTGCCTTTGCCTCTCTCTGCGCAAGCTCTCTGTCTTTCTGTGTCTGTGTCTCCTTCTCTCAGACTCTCAGTCTCTCTTTGCAGGCCCTCTTGCTATTTGCCAGCTCTCCTGCTCTCTCCTCTAAGGTTCTCTTACTGCTTCCTCGCAGGCCCTCTGCCTTTTTCTCTCTGTCTCTCTGCAGGCTCTCAGTCTCTCTCTATCTCACGGCTTTGTCTCTTCGCTCTGCTTTCCTTCTTCCTCTCTGTCTTCCTCTCTCCACATTTGACTGTCAAGGGTCCCAGTCTTTTATTATTCCCACATGGGGAAGTCGGGTGGTGCAGTTAAATCTTTAACTGCTTTTGCACCCACCCTAGAGACAGGATTAGTATTGTTACTGCAGCGTACAGAGTGATCGCTTAAACTCACAAAAGTAGAGACCATTGAGGCAGAGGGATCAGGAATACAGATAAGAGATACAGAGATATGATTACCGGGAGGACGATTAAATGGAACTATGTCTTGAATAAGCACACCAAGGACATATTGCCCTGACCCACAGGGTAAGTGGCTTTTCAGATTCTAGG
>PITA01034806.1:0-11191 GCA_004023965.1 Spilogale gracilis
TTTTTTTTTATTGTTACTAAATTTTTTTTTCCAGTGTTTCAAGATTCATTCCCCATTCCCCACACCCAGAAGAGCAGGTCTCTTAAAACAAAGAGGAAAGACTAAGAAGAGGGTACTATGGAAAGCAAACTAAAATGCCTCGGTTTTTAACATGCATTGCGTTTAATGTGTTTCAGACCCTGTGTTAAGGGATTTCTGTTTATGATTTCACTTAATCTTCATCTAAGATGTAGATACCATTATTATCTCAAATTTAAAATGAGAAGTTTGAAACCTTATCCAACCCACAGAATAGGAGGAAATATATGCAAATCACATATCTGGCAGGAAACTTTGTATCTAAAATATATCAACTCATTACAACTCAATGATCAAAAAGACAATTCAATTTTAAAATGAGCAAAAGGTCTGAACAGACATTTTTCCAGAAAAGATATACAAATGGCCAATATGCGCATAAAAAGATGCTCAATGTCATTAGTCATCTAGGAAACACAAAGTAAAACCCCAATGAGATACCACTCTATACTCACTAGGATAGGTATAACAAAAAAGACAAGTGTTGGCAAGGATGTAGAAAAAGTAGAGCTCTCAGACATCACTTGTGCAAGCGTGAAATGGTGCAGCTGCTCTGGAAAACTGTCTGGCAGTTCCACAACAAGACAGCTACCATATGATCCAGGAATTCCACTCCTAGATATACACCCAAGAGAAATAAAATCTTATGTCCTCATAAAAGCTTCTACACAAATGTTAATAGCAGCGTTATTTGTAATAGTCAAAAAGTAAAACCAATCAGAATGTCCTCAAACTGATTAATGGATCCACACTTGCCCCCACATCACACAGCCTCCTCTTCTGAGTAAATGGAAACAAGACGGGACCCTTGATTTCCTAATCAAGACTAGTACAATGTAGAAAAGAATAGAAGTTGGTGGTGAAGAAAGAGGCGTAAGCCAGTAAGGCAATAGGTAAGATGGTTCTGCTGAAACATAATGACATTCTCCTCACATTTCTATACAATTCATAGGGGAAATCTTCAAGGATCTAAGATGAGAATCCTAATAGCTATCTTGTCTCCAGGTGGAAGTCTTCCTCACTGAGCAGAAAAGCAGCAGGTTGTGCGGAAGGACACTAAACATGAGAGCAGGTATCTCAGTCTGACCTGCAGGAAATACTATACCTTCCAGGGGCTGTCTGGGCTTCCTGTAACCCCAGGGCCTGATCCACTGCAAATACTGCACAAGCCCTTGATGCATCTAAATGAATTCTGTCTGTGCAGGGGCTGAAGAGTCTCTTGGGAAACCTATGCCCAGCACAGCTCTAGTACCTGAAGTGCTTTGCACATAATAAACATACAATAACTATTTGTGAAAGGGGTGGATGGGTGAGTGAATAAGTACCTTTTAGCCTGGAAGACAAGCTACTTGTATTTGCAAGACATCAGAGCAAGGAAAATGAAGTACCAAGTTTAACTCCTATGGGGAAAAAAAATAAAGTAAATTGACCATGATTTGGCCCCAAAGTGATTTCCTCACCCACCATTACTACCAACCAATGAAGTAGGACATCTGGAATTTGGGGTACAGGTTTTAAAGAATCCCCCAGTTTTTGATTGATAGTTTGGTAAATGGCAATACAGAAATTTCTAGCTAGACGATACCTTAAAGATAGATCCCTGAGCTATTGAAGAAAAAGCCTAGAAGACCTGTCATTTTGTGAGAGTATGACAAGTGGCTGTGTAAGTTTCCAAGGATAAGCTGAGCCCAGGCAGAGAGTTCATGCATCAACAGCAGGGTCTATAACATCAAAAGTTTAGAAAATTGACACCATGTCTATTGTACATTATTTGAACTGATTATCGGTTCTGGGTATTTCAACCCCTCCCCCAAAAGTGTGACTATATGACTTAGGATTTTGCCAGAAGGCATTACTAAGGAAAAAAAGAAACGTTCCCCAAATGGCCAAATTTGCAGATTTCACACTAGTGAGTCAAGATGAAGGGATAGCTGGAGACACAGACCCAGTTCCTTCCCTAGAACCACCCCTAGAGAAACATTCCCAGGCCAGAACTTCAGAAACCTATTCACCTAACTGCAAGCAGCCAAATGATAAGGACAAAACAGTTCCCCAAGGAGAACTGTGTCCTTGAACAGAGCAGTGGGGTGAGCTAATTTCTAATAATGAAGCTGTAAGCTACAGTATTTGCTAAAAAACAGGCTTATTCGTGATGAGTAAGTATGTCAACTGATTCAAGAGGCATGCTAAATCTCCATTGTTTTCTGAAAAGCTCAGGTTTCCTGGCTCTATAAAATGTGCTGCATGTCTTCAATGAGTGCAGCAGAATCTGTGAGATTGCAGAATGCCACATTAAACTCAGAGCTCCTGGGCTAATGAGGGTAAGTCCATTTTGCAGTAATGAATTGTTGGTAATAGCCCATCATGGAACAGATGTCTCATCCGTCACTGTACCGAGACTCCCACGCTCCAGAGTACTCAAATAACATGGGACACAGCACAGCCTGGGGAAGAATTCTCTCATCTCCGGACTCCTGAGTGGAGCCAATCCCATAACTAGAATCAGTGGGTGCCTACACAGTATGACTAGAGGCCCCCCAAACCCTCTCTAAATTAAAATATGTCTTCATCCACCTGCCACAGGGCTTAAAATATCCTCTCTTGAATTGTCTCCTATTAAGATGTAAATATGTCACCTAGAAGAAGTAACACATTGAATTAGCATCCATTATCACTCATTTTCACATTAGAGAGAGCTGGGCCCTCAGGGAATAAGAGGAGAACAGGTAGACATTGCTGAAGGGTGACTCAAAGGAACCCAGAGCAGGTCTCAGGCTGGAGGGGCAGAGCCAGGTTGGACCTACAGTACTCTTGCCAGCCTAACACACATGCTCATCCCACCCTACTGATGCTGTGGGTTTCTTAAATACATGCTTCCCCAATGATCAGAGCAACTCAAGGGAGGGACTATAATTTATTTATCTTTGCAAATTCCCAGAACCTGGAGTATAAATATTTAGAAAATCCCAAGTACCTCTCCAACAAATGTTTGTTGAGGAAGTGAATTTTATCTGCACAACAACCTAAGGATATCAGAGGAGGTATAACTATTTTATAGGTGAGAAAACAGAGTCTCGTGGAGACCCATTTATTTGCCCAAGAACATGGGATTGAGGAGGTGCAAGCTCTGGATACACAAAAAGGCAAACAAAGCATGTGCCCTTTGACTAAGGAGAAGAGTCCATATGGAAGGTCAGAGTGGAATAGATTAGGGACAAATCTGGGGTGCTTTTGACCATCAACCTGAGAGTTTGGGGTGTTATTCTGGGATGCTCTCTAAGTTTGTTTAGTGACTGGCAATGGAGGAAGCAAAAGAATACAGAGAACTGAGCAAAGTAATATTTTAGAAGGATTACTGACATCAAGGAATATAGGATGGGTTGGAGGATCAAGAAATTAAAGGCTAGTTGTGGGTCAGAGCCGAGATAGCAGCAGTAGAAACAGAGGGAGGCAGCGCATTTGAGACTTTATGAAGAACGAACAGAGAAGTTCAATGATTCATGAATGAGGAGTGGATAAGGAACAAAGAGGAATGAGGGACACTGACTAGGTTTCAAACTCACTTAAGTGAATGAGTAGTAATGGGACAGTAATGGGAAAACTGGGTGGGAAGCAGGCTTTCAGCCAAGAATGGCAAATTCTACTGTAAACACGATGAGTTAGGTGGCAGTGGAATACCCAAGGCAGTTAGAAATTTGATGTCAAAATCTCAAGGAGATTTAGCGGAAGCCATGAGATTATAAGTGATCTCTGAAAAAGAGGAGAAAATGAGTCAAAGTCAGACTCTCTCAAGGTGAAAGAGACAGCACTGGGCAGCATAGTGACAACTGAAGCCAAATAAGAGTGTTTTAGAAAGGTAGAAGTGACAGTGCCAGACACTGCAGAAAGGTCAAGGAAATGAGGAGAAACAGCTATTGAATTTCAAGAATAGGCTATCTCTGGTTATCTTTAAAGGACAACTGTGAAGTATGAAAAAGGGCAGGGAAATTTAAATGGAGTAGGGGCAGCCAGGAGAGGAAGCAATGAGAGGGGAAAAAGAATTTTATCCTCTGTGTCAGGGACGGCAAAGCCAAGGCTTGTTTATTTCTCCCTTTCAGTACAGGAAGAGCTGAGCCTGTATTTTCTGTGAAAAGGAAGGAGCCAGCACAGAGACTGAAATACAACCAAGAGAGAGGAGAAGAGAGGAGAAACGGGCTAGAACAGCAGCAACAGGAGAAGGGCTGAGAATCCAGAGGGCAGCTGAGTGAGGCTGCTGTGTGGGAGTCCTGCAGCAGACTGCGTGGGAGAAGGACACTATGCACAAAAGCATTAAGGAAGAGAAAGGAGCAGGCATGAATGCAAGTCCAAGAGATCATTTTAATGGAAAAAAAAATCAGAAAAATAAGTTCCCAAGGTTCCATCTGGCAAAAAAGAAAGCAGGCTCGCCAGGGTACAATACTGGCAAAGGACAGAACTGAGATGTTGCCAGGATTTACCCAAAGCAGGAGAAGCAAAATCATATCTAAAGTTAGAATTTCATATATATACTGGTCAGAGTCCAAATAATGAAGTCTGCACCTAGAATTTCAAGGTCACTGAAAACCAGTGCTTGAGAGGTCCTGAGATATCATCTAACCCACCTCTCTCACTTCACCAACTAAGGAAATAAGTCCCAGAGAGGTGCAGTGAATTAACCAAGATCACACAGCTAGTTAAAGCTAAACCTGGACCAGAATTAAGACTCTTTGCTCCTGGTCAAGAACAATTCCCACCAAATGGCAACTCTGTGTGCTGGGTTCCCTGGGATAATCCCAGACATGTATCATTATTTTTTCCAATGGTGATTTTATTAAATATATAACAAAACAGGATTTCATTTTTGAACTCTAAATGGCTTTTTGTATTAAAATTTTCAAAAACTATAAATCAAGAAAAGCAAATCGTTTGTCAGAAAATATCTCCCAACTTTTGGTTCTGCAAATATAGTCACTACAGCTACATAGCAGATTTATTACAAGCATGGCTGTGGAGTCAGAGAAGTCTGGCTATGAATCCAGGTAAGCCTACCACTTACTCCTTGTGTGACATTGAGCAAGACACTTGACCTCTGCTGGGAGAAGGGCCTCAGCCCTCCCAGGCTGCAGAGCAATCAGCCGTACTATCACCATCACCCTTAGTGTGAGAGAAAAGTGGTGGGTGAAATCCATAAAAGGAAGCAGGCAAAGCTGCAACTAATAACGTTTCCCCTCTGAAATAATCCCTGTGTTTTAGCCAGAGATGATTTGGAGGCTTTCTGAGAGGGAAACCTGAAGAGAAAATGTAATTACTTTTATCCCCCCACACTTGAATTTCAAGGTGGTGTCCTTTCAAAATAAAAAAGGTACTTGAGGGGTGGAAGGGAAGCAGCAGAGAGAGAAGTGAAGGATGGAGAATCATCATTCGTGCTAAAGCCTGTGACATTTCACCAAAGTGACTCCCTTTGGGAGCAGCTGGCACAAATGTCATTCAGCTGAGATAGGAGAAAGCAAGAGAGAGCAGAGGGCTCCACAGGAAATAGCATGATCCTCTCCTCCTCACCAACTATCCCTCTCCCTGCAAATCCTGATTCTCAGGGAAAGAAGTCAGGACCAGGCACTTAGCTGAGGTCACTCATCTTATGGTTGCTGCAGACATTTTGCAACTTTTACTGTAGTAAAGAAGTACATATCCAAGCCTAGGAGAGCTACCCCAACAACAGAGCCATGGGGACCCTGTTCAGGGACAGGAAAGTTCTGAACCCCACCTCTTCTACATGGACCAGCAAACTAGGAGAAACCACTACATAGCCACTTTCACCAGAGCACCCCATGAAAAATGCAGACACTGAGGACTACAGAGTAGGTGTGAATGTCTACAACAGACAACTCTGGGGCTCTTCTAGTTGATAATTTGATGGCAGGAAAGAAGAAAGGGAGGAGGGAAGGAAGAGAGTTAAGCCAAAAGGGGTTAATTCAGCCTTGCAAACTGCCATGTGACCTTGGCAAATTGTTTAACCTCAGTGCCTCAGTGTCCTCATCTGCAAAAAAAGGGTAAGATAGCTCATGAGGGGGTGTAAAAGAGGAAAGGTGTGTGTTGCAAGTGCCTAGCAGTGAATAGGTGTTCAAAAGACAGGATATTACATACATACATGAATTATTAAGAAAGCATCAAATTCATGCACACTGATGGAAAAGCACAGGTCCCTGGCCAAGGTCTCAAAGTCATCATGCAGGAGGATAGACATTCATAAAACTTAGGAAGTAGTGACAAGACTGTTCTTTCAAGCTACTGATGTTCCCAGACAGTTGCCACTCATCTCCAGAGATTGAGAAGAACTTCAGAACTAATGGATCCTTCTGATGCCTGGAAGTTTTGACCAACAGGCAAAACTACATCTTAAAAAAATCTCCTGTTTTTTATTTACTTGTAATAATGTATGATTTATGCCTCCACATACATTCCAAAAATATTGGATGTGAGTAGATACAAGGCACAATCTACTTGGAAGCATAATGTTTGGTACATGCTAAGTGTCCACTAAGTTTTGAGTGGGTCCTTGAAGGCCTTGTTAGGATCTAAATGTGCTGTTCAAATGTTGATCTGGAGGAATCCCAGCCCCTCTAAAAATTGGTGGTATACAATATAAGCCAAAGCCTTTTAACTACCACATAAGGCTGATTCATATGATGACTCCAGCAGATAAATTCAAAGTAATAGCTCTGCAAGGACTAAGCTCAGAGCAAGTTTTCATCAAACATCAACAAAAATAGTCATAAGAAGTCAGATGGCAAGAAAAGTTATTAAGTTGGAAATGAGGGTTTCATTATTCTGCAAGTGCAGGTGATTTGTACTTCTGTTTTAGGGGAAGAAAATTATTCTACAAACTAAGGCTCTTGTTTTCAGAAAGCAGTCATATACTGAATCTCACCTGTCAGAGGCTCCCCATTTAAGTGAAATGGCAGAAAGCACAAGTGCTCTGTCTCCCAGTGGAGCAAGATCTGAATCCCAGTACTTTCTATGTACACTCGAATCAATTGCTTAGCCCTCCTGCACCAAAGGTTTCCCATCTGTAAATGGAAATAAATGACCAGAAGCCCCAAAGCTATGTTCACAGTCCAAAAAGATTTAAATTAAGTGCTGAAAGGGAAGAATCACCAATTAATTCTCTACCTGGAAGGTTATCATTCAGGATTGAAGGAGAAATTAAGAGTTTTCAAGATAAGCAAAGCTAAAGGAGTTCATCACCACTAAACCAGCCTTACCAGAAATATTAAGGGACTTCTCTAAGCTAAAAATAAAAGGCACTAATAAATAAGAAAACATGCAAAAGTAATCTCACTAGAAAAGGTAAATAAAAAGTAAAGGATGACCTACTTATAAAGTACAAAGGGTAAAAGACAAATGTAATAAAAATTAAAAATACAATAATTGGTTAAGGTATACATAAAGTAAGACATAAAATGTGTCACCAAAAATAGGAAGTGAGAAGAATGAAGATATAAGCTTTGGGAAGTATTCACAATAACTTAGTATCAACCTTAAAAAGACTGTTACATACATAAGATGTTATTTGGTAACCACAAAGAAAAAACTTCTAGTAAAAACACAAAGGAAGGGAAAGATCTAAACATAACACTAAACAAACCACAAGGGAACATAGAGAGAGAAGGAACTGAGAGGAGCTACAAAAACCAACATAAAACAATGAACAAAATAACGATAATTCATACTTATCAATAATTAATTTTAAATGGACTAAGTGCTCCAATCAAAAGACAGACTGTGGCTGAATATATTGGGGAGAAAAAAAAAAGACCTTTCTATATGCTCCTTACAAGAGACTCACTTTAAACATACAGACACTCAAATACTGAAAGTGAAGGAATGGAAAAAGATAAACCATGCAAACAGAAATGAAAAAGTGGGGCAGAAATACTTCTATCAGTTTCTATCAAAACTGACCTTAAAACAAAGACTGTAACAAAAGACAAAGAAGGGCATTACAAAGTAATCAAGAGGTCAGAGAAGAACATATAAAACTTTAAAATATTTATGTACTCAATATAAGAGCACCTAAATACATAAAATAAATATTAACAGAGATAAAGGGAGAAACAGACAGCAACACAAGAAGAGTAGGGGAATTTAACACTCCACTTACATTAATGGATAGATCATGCAGGCAGAAAAATCAATAAGGAAATATCAGCCTTAACACTTTAGACCAGATGGGCTTAATAGATATATACAAAATATCTATCCAAAAGCAGAATACACATTCTTTTCAAGTACACATGGAACATCCTCCAGGATAAATCATGTGTTAGATCACAAAACAATATCAATAATTTTAAGATTTAAATCATATCCAACATCTTTTCCAACTGTAACAGTATGAAACCAGAAATCATTTACAAGAAGTAAATTGGCAAAAACCATAAACAATTGGAGGCTAACCAACATGCTATTAAACAACCAACAGGGTAATGAAGAAAACAAAGAGAAAACCAAAAATACCTTGAGACAAATGAAAATAGACACACGTGTTCCCAAATTCTGGGGAATGCAGCAAAAGCAGTTACAAGAGGGAAGTTCATAGCCATACAGACTACCTCAAGAAACAAAAATCCCAAACAATCTAGCCTTACACCTAAAGGATTTAGAAAGAGAAGAACAGATAAGGCCCAAAGTTGCCAGAAGGAAGGAAAGAATAAAGAGCAGAATAGGAATAAATGAAATATAGAGCAAAAAAGGAGAGAGAGAGAGAGAGAGAGAGAGAGAGAGAGAACAGAAAGACAAGACAGAAGAAGAAGGGGAGAGGAAGGGGAGAAGAGGGGAAGGGAGGGCAGGGAATGGGGCAGGGAGCGGGGCAGGGGGAAGCAAAGGGAAGGGAAAGAGCTGGTTCTTTGAAAACATAAACAAAATTGACAAACCTTTAACTGAGTGAGAGCCAAATAAAATGAGGACGAAAGAGGAAAAATTACAACTGATATCAAAGAAATAAAAAGGATTAGAAAACTATAAACAATTATATGTCAAAAAATTAGACAACCTAGAAGAAATACATAAATTCCTACAAACATACTATCTTCCAAGACTGAACCTGAAGAAATAGAAAATTAGAATACATTACCAGTAATGAAATAAAATCAGCAATCAAAACATTCTTGACAAACAGAAGTCCAGATGGCTTCACAGGTGAATTCTACCCAACATTTGAAAGAGTTAGTACCTAACTTCCTCAAATTATTCCAAAACTTTGAGGAGGATGGAATACTCTGAAACTCATTTTATGAGGCTAGCATTACCCAATAACAAAACCACAACACCACATACATATATACACAAATATTACATGCCATGATCCACAAAAATCCTCAAAAGATAGCAAACCAAATTCAACAATACATTAAAAGGGGCATACATTATAACCAAGTTAGACTTATTCCAGAATGCAAGCATAGTTTAACATCCGCAAATCAACAATATACCACACTAACAAAACAAAGCATAAAAACAGATGCAGAAAAAGCATTTAACAAAATTCAACATCTATTTATGATATTAAAAAAAAAAACCTTAACAAAGTGGGTATAGAAGATATGTACCTCAACATAAGAAAGGCCACATATGACAAGCCCAGAGTTAACATCATATTCAACAAAGAAAAGCTGAAAGCTTAGCCTCTAAGATCAGGAACGAGACAAGAATGCCCATTCTCACCATTTTATTCAACATAGTGCTAGAAATCCTAGCTACAGTAATCAGACATAAAAAATAAATAAAAGACATCCAAACAATAAAAAAAAGACATCCAAATTAGAAAGGAGTAAGTAAAACTGTCACTATTTAAGGATGACATGATGCTATATATAGAAAAGCCTAAAGACTATGGCAAAAAACTATTCAACGAAATGAGTTCAGTTAACTTCCAGGATACAAAATATACAGAAATATGTCACATATTGTTATCAGTAAATAACAAATCATCAAAAAAAGAAATTTAAAAAAATCCCATTTACAGTTTCATCAAAAAAAATACGTAATAATCAACTTAACCTAGAGGATCAAAGACCTGTACTCTGAAAACTAGACACTGATGAAACAAACTGAGGATCACACACACACACACACACACACACACACACACACACGAATGGAAAGACATTCCATGCTCATGGATTGGAGGAATACTGTTAGAACCTCTCTAAAATGCAAAGCAATCTACAGATTTAATGCAATCCCCCTCAAAATAGCAGTGGCATTTTTCACATAAGCAAAATAATCCTACTTATATGGAACCACAAAATATCCCAAATAACCAAAACAATCTTGAGAAGAACAAAGCCAGAGACATCACACTCCCTGACTTCAACAAAGCTATGGTAATCAAAACATTATGTCACTAGCACAAAAATAGGCACAGATCAATAGAAAAGAGGAGAAATCCCAGAATAAATCCAGAAATAAATCCACACTTACATTAATCTACAACACTGGGGAAAAGACTCTCTTCAGTAATTGGTGTTGGGAAAGACTGTATAGACACATGCAGAAGAATGAAATTTTTATACACCACTACTAAAAAAATAAACTCAAAATGGATTAAATTCTGAAAAGTAAGGCTTGAAACCATAAACCCCCTAAAGAAAAGATGGCAGTGAGCATTATGGCATTGATCTTAGCAATATTTTTTGGGATATATAATAATCTCAGGCAAGGACAACAACAGAAAAATGAAATGGGACTACATCAAACTAAAAAAACTTTTTCATAGTAAAGGAAACTATCAACAGAATGAAAAAGCAACCTACTGAATGGGGCAAAAAACTTACAAACAATGTTGATAACCAAAATATATAAAGAACTCCTACAACTCACTAACAATAAAACCCTGATTAAAAAGTGAGCAGAGAGGGATGCCTGGGTGGCTCAGTTGGTTGAGCAACTGCCTTCGGCTCAGGTCATGATCCTGGAGACCCGGGATCGAGTCCCACATCGGGCTCCCTGCTCGGTGGGAAGCCTGCTTCTCCCTCTCTCACTCCCGCTACTTGTGTTCCCTCTCTGGCTGTGTTTCTCTCTGTCAAATAAATAAAATCTTAAAAAAAAAAAAAAA
>PITA01034807.1:0-11180 GCA_004023965.1 Spilogale gracilis
CTCTCTGGTCGGGGCTGGGCCCTCCCAAGCTCCTCCCCAGGCTCAGGCCCCCTCTGTCCCTCCTCCTGGGGACACAGTTTCTGCTAACTCTCTGTCACACCTGGAGGGACCCCCTGCCCCTCGTGCAGGTGACTGGGATGTCACACCCTCACCACCAGAGAGTGGAGGAGGAAACAGCCTCTCTGGGGGCCAGCCCACCTCCTTTCCTGCCAACCTTCTCTGAGACCCTCTCTCGCCGGCCCTAGCCGTCTGGCCCTGACCCCTCCTGAGGCTGCCTAATTCCAGGCACTGACCTAGACCTTGGTCCATAGACTATCCTTAGAAGACGTTGTTCTTAGGGCCTTCCTGTGGGGAGTGGCAGGCCATCTTCTTAGCTTACATCTGTCTACTTGTCCCTCCTGTCAGTTAACAGGAGGCTGTGAGCAGGAGTAGCACCCCTCCCTTCCCCTCCCCGCCCCTCCCCTCCCCTCCCCCTGACCCAGAGAACTCAGGAACCCACGATATGTGTGCGTACATGCACACACGTGTAACATGTATGTGCATACAGGTATGTGCTTGTGTGAGCTCTGTGGGCTGTACCTTCGGGAGGAGGAGAAACAGGTCGGATCGAGGCCTCTCCCCGCCAGTTCAGTGGGTAATGGGAAGAGAGCCGCGTGGAGTGGTCGTCAGAGCTGGGGGCCTGGGATGCGGCCCCCCAGGTGGATTCTGGCCCTGCCACTCTCTGCTTTTCCAGGCTGCTGAAGTGTGTTCTTCCTTTCCCTTGCATGAAGACTGGCCCCCAGCAGTGAGGTGGGTGGGTGGCTGAAGGAAAGGAGTGGACACCGGTGCTGAGCTGAGTGTGGGAGAGGCTGCCTTAGGCTGTGCGCCCACTCCTGGCAGCCAGACCCCGGGAGTTTGGGGAGCAGTGGATTAGACCTCCAAGAAAGGTGTGCGGAGGAACCTGAAGTGATTCAGCACTTCAGCCATTCCTGGAGGCCTGCCTGGGGCAGTGGGCGTGGGTGGTTGGACAGGGGTGCAGGGGGCTTTCCTCTGCCCCCTCCCTCCTCTTGCTCCCCACCCCGAAGGCCCAAACCTCCATGGAAGAGAAAGACTGGAGGCGAAGACAAAGTTCCTGAGGGAGGAAGTCCTGCTGGGCCCAGTCTCAGGCCCACGTTCCTGAAAATGGCCTCAGAAGGCAGATTTGCAGATGTTGAGGAATTCTTGGTATTTTTGAGGCCCCCCTCCCCTTTTTTCTGAGTTTTAGCGTGAGGGAAGGGCGAGGAACAAGAAGGAGCCACGTGGCCTGGTTGAGGGGAGAAAATGAAATTGCTTGGTTTTTGTGTGCGGCAAGAGGCCCTGTGAGTTTCTGTGCAAATGTTAATAAAGACGGATGGCAGAAGACAGCTGGGGCCTCCTGGGCGGCTGGAGGCGGGGCCACGTGGCTGCCCTTCCCTGGGCTTGTGTGCATTATCGCTTCGGAAAAGAGCAACTCTCAGCTATGCCAGATCATGGCTCTCAGCTGCATTGGGGAGTCTCTTTCTTATAGCACAGGGACCAGCAAGGGAGCTCGCCTGGCCTGCTCTTGGCTGCAGCCCTTGTCCTTGTGCCGAGATCTCAGCCCACAGCCAGCCTGGGCGCTGTCTTTGCCGCTAAGCAGTAAACAGCGGGGAAGAAGCGAAACAGATGTGATTGGTTTGAGTTGAAAGAGGTTACCATCATGGGTCTGCCTTTTCTGGTGGTTCCCGATTGGTTGCAAAAGGCCCACTGAAATAGAGAGGAAGAATCCCTGATTAGAAATGAGGAAGTAGTTCAAATTCTAGTGTTGGTGCCACCTGGCTGTGTGACCTTGGGCAAGGCGCTAGCCCTCTCTGGGCTTGTTTGCCATCTATAAAACCAGGGCAGAACCCAAAACCAACCAAGCAAAAACACCCCAGTGCAGAGACAAATTATTTTCACAGCTAGCTTAGCAGTGTAGGTGTGGGGGGATCAGATTCAAACCAAAGAATGAGGCCAGCCTTGGGTTGGCCCTTTCTGTTTTCAATAGCCATCCTGAGTGTAAGAAGGCTGAGCCACTTAGAGTAGCAAGGGTTTCCTGGGCCAGTGCTGAATAGCGGGAGCATTGTGTGCTCATCCCTGGATGGCAAATAATTTTCATCCTGGATGCCAACTCTGATTGATTGGTAGGACCTGCCCAAGTCCAGCAGTAGGGTGGGACAGGATGTTTGCTGTGTTGGGAGGAGGGTGGAGAGCTAGCTCGCAGGGGAGATTTGGGGAACCCTGGGGTGCTAGATAGAGCCTTTAGGAATTGGGGAACCGAGGTGCTCTCCTGCGACGGCCTTGATTGCTATATGACCTAAGGCGATGGTTCATGGTTGAGGTAGATTTCAAAACAGCGACATGCCTATGTCCATCCTCAAAAAGTCTGGTTGTTCCGGGGTGGTTGGACGAGGGCAATGCTGGGCATGTATATTTTGAAGAGGCTGCTCAAGTGACTTTAATGTAATTTCATCCCAATAGAGGAGCATTCACTAAAAGAAGCCTCTTTTCCCTCATCAGTATAGGGTGGGGAGTAGAATTATCTCCCCACTATTACACTGATTTGTGACGTGCTGATATGCTCTCAAGGAAGATGGTCTGGCCACTGGCTAAGAGGAGCAAAGCTCGCACAAAACTTTGCAAGGTGCAAAATGATGGCCTATAGACCACACCCAGGCTGCATGAAATTCATGCAACATTGACATATCGGGAAATGTAACCAAAGAGGGGTGTACACTGACCTTATGACCCGACAGTTCTACCCTTAGGTCTGTATCCAACAGAAATGCCCACCTGTGCATGCATTTTCCCAAAGGGCATGTATAAGAATGTCCCTAACTTCACTGTCCAAGACAGGCAATACCTGGAAATGATGCAAATGTCTACAGAAAGCAGAATGGCCAGGATTCCTTGTTGGAATACTACACAGCGGAGAATAAGCTCTTGTTGCCAGTGGTGACTTGGAAGAGTCTCAGAATCACAGCATGGAATAAAAGTCACCGGATGTGGATGAGTCTACACACTGTGGTGCTATTTATATGAAGTTTAAGGTCAGCTAAAGGACGCTCTGGTATTAGAAGTCCCAATAGTGACAACCTTTGGGTGGAAGCTGGGGAGTGCCCAGAAGCGGCATGAAGGCCTTCTGGGGACCTTATTCTGGTTGGTATGTCCATAGGTGCATTCAGTTTGTGAATAGTCATTGCACTGCTCACTTCAGATCTGTGTATATTTCCGTGTAAATGTTCTATTTCAATTTAAAAATTCTATTAACTCAACAGGAAACATAAAGCAGAGTCTAACCTGTTGAAATACTGAGAGATGTAGCTTACAACTGCAGATTTCTGCCTTCCTCCATAAATGGGGCGCTTTAAGAATCTGGGCCCCAAAAAGCAAGAGTGGCCTGAGGTGAGCAGGGTTTTTGTTGGGATTTCCAGTTGGAACCCATAAGATAATGCTGCCCTCTGGGACTCCCAACCTCCATTAGAAGAGCTTTGTGAGTGATGGGCGAGTTAGGCCTGAAAGTGTCCTGGTCATGCTGGGGTGTGATTCTGACTGTGTCTAGATTTATCATCTTGGTGACTCTGAGTGTAATGTAGGCTCTCTGAGCCCAATTTACCCATTGGTAAAGTGGGAAGAGTAACACCGACATCCAAGGACTGTTTTGGGGTTAGGACAAGACCATGGTTCCCGAATGTACCCCTTGCCTGGTGGCTCTGGAGGCCTGCAGAGCCGCATCTGCCCATTTGTCTTCCCCCCCCCGCCCCCCCGCAACCTGGTGCTGCCCGCCTCCGGCTGCTAGGAGGGGGGAAGTGGTGGCTTCGAGGTGGGGTCACAGTGTTCCCTTTGCTAATGTTGGGGTGGGAGATGGGAAACCCATTCCCTGGGGCCCAGGAAGCAGTGCCCTCCCCGGCCCACCCTGTGCACTGGTGCCCTCCTCGCTTGGAAGGGCAGGTGCCCTCCTCTGGAGGGGCAGGTGCCCTCCTCTGGCAGCGCAGGCACACTGAGGACCACAGTGACTACTGCAGCTCTGGCACTGGGCTCTCTGGGGCAGGCAGGCACGTGCTTTGCCTCGTGGGCAGCTGGCGTTGTCAGGGACAAGCTGTCTTTACTCCCTGCTCCTTCCTTCTCCAGCCAGGGCAGCCTGGCCTCGGGGTGGGGGTGGGGGGTGGGGGGCGCGGCCCTCTGGACCGCCAAACCTCCCAGCTTCCCTGCGCATCTCTCCGGGTGGGATCTCTGCCGCCTCTGGGAGGTCCCCGAGGCAGGGAGGTGTGTGGACCCGGCTCTGGGAGCCCTATCTGGAAAGTGGGGGTTGACCATACCTGGCTCATCCCTGGAGCTCGAGAATCCTGGCTGTGGTTGTACGTTTTATTGGGGCTGTCATTCCAGGCCATGAGAAAGCACCAAGTGGGCCCTTTGGGGTTGACTCTGGGGTAAAGGATGTGGTTTGAAACGGCCTCTTTGTCTCAGAACAATCTGTTTTGATTTATTCAACTGTGGGAATTTGAAAATGCCCCAAATGTTTTCCCTCTTGTTCTCTTTCTCCAGCATACAGATTTCCGTGGAGTCGCCCCGCCCCCATCCCTCTTGCTCACTCACCCACCCTCACACTTGTTCACACTCATCTTTTCACACCCAGGTAAAGGCCAGGGGGGACTTCAGATGACCCGATGTTTTCCCTCTTCCTCAGCTGCATCCAGTCCTCATACCCAGAACCCCCCACCTCCGTGTCCCAATCTCACCGGGGCAGAGCCAGGAGGGAAGGAGACCTGGTTCTCGCTCTGCCTCTTTCACCAACCTGCTCCATGGCTGTGTGACATGGACCAAGTCACTCAACATCTCTGGGTCTTATTTAGTTTCCTGCTTCCCAGCAGAGGCAAAGCTACCAGTTTATGCTGAGAGAGATCATCACTTTCTTAAGCATTATCTCAGATGCTCTGAGATAAGGCTCCTTCTGCATCTTAAATTCCCCTTAAATTCAGTTTCATTCCACAGCCCGCCTGCTGACCTGAAATTACTCTGTGGCCTTTTCCTGGTACTGAGGAGACATCATTTTATTTTGAGCTAGGAATTAACTGCAAGGTCAGGAGAAAATAGAAAGTTCAAGAGGATGATTCCCTCTTGACTCCAGGGAGACACAGTGTCATGGCATCTCACTTGGAGTCGTTCCTTTTACTTCCTCCAGATGTCCCTGGCAGAGGTGACTGGGAAAATCAGGGGGCGGTGGTCATTCAGCACTGCTAATGGGGAGGGATGGTGGAATCAGGGCAGAGACCCTACATTTCCTGCACTCAACCCACCAGAAGGATCTGTTTCATTCTGTGGCCCCCTGTCACTCTGCCCCAGGCTCCATGGACAAAGACCTGGAATTCATTGAGAATACACCATATGGCATACACTGTCTTGCCGGATCTTTGCAAGAGGCCTAGAGGTCAAGCGCGAATGTCGTTCCCATTTTAGGGATAGTGAAGCTGGGCTACGGTGAGGCAGGTGTCACAGGGAGGGTCGGTGGCAGAGCTGATCTTCAACTGGACAGTGGTCTGCACTTGAGTTAAGCTTTGATCACCAAACCGTGCTGTCCCGAGTGGCCTCATGGTGCCAAGGTGGAGTGGAAAGATGAGGTTTCAGGACAGAGTCTGAGTTTTAGTCCTGCTCTGCTGCAGACTCATTCTTTGTATCTTGGGCAAGTCCCTTACCCTCTCTGGGCCTCAGTTGCCCATTCAAAAATGGAAGCGAAGGACCAGTTGGTCCCCAACTCCCCAGTCAGCATAGTATTTCATGGCTTTCCAGGGTATATTTTAGGCGATGATTAAGATTAAGAGCCAGGGTGGCGTGATTAAATCCTCCCTCAAGTTTGTGGCATCAGGCAGGCTATTCACCTTCTCTGATGGCCAGGTTCTCCGTCTGCACGATGGAGAGAAGGTCAACACCTATTGCGGGAGGGTGCTGTGAGGACGGACAGGTAAAGCACCTGGGACCGTGCCAGGGCCCTTGTTTGTGCCAGCTCTTACTGTGGCTTTAGGACTGTCTTGGCAGACCCTTTGGCTTGGGATGGGGGCTTGTTACCCGGCACGGAGAGTCCCCCGTTCTGGAGCTGGAGGCATTCCATCCCCAAGTGATGTTGTCCGTGGTTTGCCATGACTCTTCTGGAATGCCTTGGCGTTTCGTGACCAAGGTGCCGTCTTGGGTGTTACGGATAATAAAGTGAGAAGGACTGGGATGATTTAGGGGCATTCAACTTACTTGGAACCACAGAACTCAAAGAAAGTTGGACGTGGAGCCTCAAAGAGATCATTTCAAGATGGAGCTGCCCTGTCGGAGCGGGTGTAGGGGGCTGCTCCGCCCTCCCGACCTCCTCCTTCCACTTTGATAGCTTCTGAGGCCCTGGGAAACCCCATTTTGAGAATCATAGGCCATTAGGTGGTAGATAAAGACACTGAGACCCCGAAAGGGTCAGTAAGGCATGCAGGAATGAGAAGCAGGCAAATCTCCTGAATTACTTTCATTAGCGGCATCATTTTCTGTCTTTATAAGACAACTCGCCTGTGTTTCTTTTGTCCATCCCCTCTCCATCAATCACCTAGAGACACGTGTATGGTATTGACACTGACTGGGCAGCTGACGTTTCTGAATTACTCTGCCCCCTCCCTTCCTCACAAGCCATAGGTCAGTTTATTTATTGCTTAATCAAGGAAAACGGAGCTTTTTATTTAGAAGCCTTTGAAACACGGTGTTTACCCAAATAATCCTGCCCAGGTTGGCGGGTGTTTGGAAACCTAGGGAAATGTGTTTGATCCAAAGAAAGAGTGACCGCACCAATCCACAGATGCGGCCGTCTGTAGAGACTCTCAAGAGCCCTCTTTCAATGAAGCATCTCTCCCCGCTCTTTACATCCCCCCTTGGCAGTCCCCTACCCACGCCCAATTCAGTCTTCAGAGATCATTTGGTCTTCCTCCCTCAAAACCTAATTTCTGCACAGACCTAGCGAGTAGTGACCTGCCACGTGGAGAGCTTTAGTGAGAATCAGTAGGTGTGGTTCCCGGTGTGGGCTTCACTCCTCCCGAATGTAAAACACCCTGGCAGTGGGAGCAGGATGGATGCTGGCCACACATCCAGGGCATCGGAGCACGATGGGACCCCCGGGCCACTTGCAAGGTGAGGCGACATGGCCCAGGGAGGCTTGGTGACTTGCCCAAGGTCACACGGTGACTTGGAGGCAGAGTCTGTGGCCTCTAGGGCTCCGAGATCCTTTCTGACACTGTGAATCCCCTATTTGCTGAAGCCTGGCTGCCTCGCTCTATGATCTAGGCAATGAAGCCCTTCTGTAGGACCTGTGTGGGCGAAGAGAGGGGCCGCCGGGCCTGTTCGCTAGTGGCCACCTCTTCAAGTACAGAAACTGGTTTACTAGAGGTGATGATATCAGAGCACGTAGAGAGGGGTTGGCTCTCACTTGCCCAGCGCCCATCGTGCCCCCTCCCAGGGTGATGGGAGGCCCAAGCATGGAGAAGACCAGTTCCCAGCCTGCAAGTGGGGGGGAGATACATGTGAATTCAATTCAAGGCTGGGAGGCCTGTGCCTGGCTTCCCAGCACGCTGTGAGCTCTGGGAGTAGGTGGGAACACCATCTTCTCCAGGCCCGACCCTGGCCGCCCTGCAGATGTGTTTATTTCTTCCTTTTCCACTTGGGAGGCAGAAGTCTGGCAGAGCGGTTAAACAGGCTGCCTGGGGTTCACGTCCAGCTGCGATGGTCTACACCGAGGAGCTGAGGCTAACTTCTTGGGTTGCCATCTCCTTCTCTAGAATGGGGTAGTAATAGTCCCCTTCTCCCAGGGGAGTGGGGAGGCCTTGTGAAATAATCTCACAGAAAGTGCTTAGAGCCATGCCCCACAGACAGGGCAGGCAAGCAATTTGCTTTAGCTATTGATTGGGTAATCTCAGACAAGTGTGTGTGTGTGTCCCTCTCTACTTTAAAAAATGTGTTGGTTACTTTTTTTCTGATTACGAGACTCACTGGCATACCTATGCCCAGCTACCAAAATACCCATAGGTAGCATTTTGCTATATTTCTTTCCAGTTTTTACCCTGTGCAGTGTGTGTGTGCGCGCGCGTGTGTGTGTGCGCGTGCGTGTGTGTAATTGGCATGCACTGCCAAAGGAGAATTTTCTAAGAGCTAGAAATCCTGTAAGATCTCACCCAAATCTGCAATGAACATGGGTTAAAGGTTGATTTAACTCATGAGCTGGGGAGCCAGCGAGATGGCGAAGCCGGGTCTCAGGAGAATTAGCGCTTACATCAGCATTGGAGCAATAGCTCGGTTGGATAGAAAACTGGCACGTGGACTTTGGGCAATAAAGTCATAACCTTTGGGGCTAGTTTCTCTCCCAGACCCCAGAAAATTGTATTCCAAGTTCACAAGAACTTCACATGAGTCCAAGTTACATTCCTCTAGAGTCCTCTACTGTGGATAATTAAAGAATCTGTAGGCGGGCCCCCTCGACAATACTGATGATGTTGGAAAGACAGGCCTCGTCTTGCGTGGTTTCCAACTTTTGCATCATTTGTGTTAACTATTGATATCTTCACGCATCTTGCCTTTGGCTACAACATCACATCTGCTTTCAGAGGAAAGTTTTAAGGACAGGAAAACCCCCCAAAGCATGTGACCTGCTCTTAGGCCCAGCTAGGGGAGGCCCCCTTCCCCTCGGGGTCCCAGGACAGCTGCTCCTGCCCCCTCCTTCACCACGTTTTCTTGGATTCGTCGCCATCTCTCTCTCTCTCCAACTAGACTGAATTTCTTGAGGCCAGGGATTTGCTGAGTTTACTGTCCTCCTGCTCCTTCCCCTCTAAGCACCTGCTCTGTGGGGCATGGTGATTCTTTGGGGAAGCTTGCTGAAGGAGGGAACATGAATGGTAAGAGGCCTAGCCTGTGTCACTGATGAGAGACAAATGTGCCTTTAGGAACAAGCCGGGCCCCTCTGCCAGGCGTGGCTGGGTCCTTCTGGAAGAACCCAACACCCAAGCAGTGTGGCAGCAATCCCCGATTCTGCCAAAGAACTGTTTGGAAGGCCTTCCATACATACTCAGTCCAGAAAACCGTCTTGGCTCTTCTACATAGGACTCCCATGACTGGGTTCCTAGCTTGCTTTCCTAATCAAGGTCTTCAAGGGGTAAAAAGTTCTCTGCCACCTCAAGCTGGGAAGGGAGGGGCGTGCCTGGGATTAATCTCCATAGTATGAATTTTAAACTGCTCTTCTTCCTGGTGTTGTGAAAAGCCATCAAAATGCTAATGGCTCTGTGGTCTTACCTCCCGCAGACGGTGCTTCTCAACATTAGAATATATTTACATGGACTTGAGTGGGGGAAGAATTACAGAGACTGTGGGCTGCCCTTTCCCCCCCAATCCCACAACAAGTAAGCTCCGAGGGCTATAAAGTCTGAATGACAAGCCTGGGAGCCCCAGGTTTCCGAGGAAAGCTGCTGTGGGTTGTGGGGTGGGCCCCTTCACCAGGCTCCAGTTACAAGTTCTTAGCTGCTGTCTTCCTTGCTAGCTACCCGGTGGCCAGTTTGGAAACATCTCTATTACTGCCCTGCGGCTTTTACAGCTGCTCCTCTCCGAGGCAGAACTCCCTTGACAGGTGCTCCTGGTTGGGTGAGACCGCCTGGTGGATCCATGTGGAGTTCAAGGTCTGGAAGGCGTGAGGACACAGGTCAACATCAACCCTAAGACAGTCTGCCGTTCTTGAACCGTGTGCTAGAAACACTGGCTGTTGTTGAAATCTTTGAGAGCCTTGGTATCTTTGCTCAAGTAGACGGTGGCTTGAGGATCTCTCAGAGGTATCCTCTGGAGGACAGACATGATGGGGACAGTCCAGTGCAGGCTGGACTCAGCAAAGGGACCCCGGGGACTTTGGGCGCAGGCCAAATCGTGGGCTCTCTTGGCTCAGTTCAGCTCTGTGACTAGAGACAAGTGGTTGGACCTTTCTGAGCATCGGCTGCTCTGCTAGGGAGGAGGACACTGGCCACCTGGTGGAGGAGTCAGAGAGTCCACATCTTTCCTTTTTCCTTCGTGCAGATGGCACAGTGGAGCCGGGTGGTGGTGGGGGGGAGGGGGTGGGCTGGGCTCCCTGCTCAGAGATACGTCCCTGAAACCATCAGGTTCCTCCAGGTCCCTGTGGTACCCAACAGCCAGGTCCGGGATGCCGGGCACTCGCCAGGCAGGGGTGCTGGAGACCCCTCCTGAAAATGAGTGAGGCTTTCTGGACAGACACTTTACCTGCATAAAGAAATGAAGATGTCCCCAGGGGAGAGCGAGAAATAGCTTATTGTAGTATTGTAGAATCCCTTAAGCTTTTCTGTTTTCCTTTTTCCACAAGGGGTGCATCCATGTTTAGTTGCATAAAGCCGTAGGGACTCAGGCTCCCTTTCCTCATCTGAGAAATGGGAAGAGTATAGGAAGAAGAGCAAGGATCAAAAGGAAAGAGAGCTCCAGGGGAAGGACAGTCTTCATCCTTGCCTCCTTTGGGGGATGAGAAAGTGCTTCCAGACAGGACAAGAGCGGGCAAGTGCAGGGCTAGGCCCACAAAAGACGAGGGGTCTCAGGCTCCCAGAGGCCACATGCCCTTCATGCTTAGATGAGCATCACGGAGGAGTCCAACTCCGACAGGTACTATGGGGAGGGCTCGCTTGTCTTTCGGAATCCCTGGATGTGATGGGAACGCGGGGACCGGGGAGACCATGATTACTAGTGACGGCTACATGGAATTTATGGCGTTGTATATGCCCGCTTCCTGGCCGTGTCACCATCCCCAAGCTACCAGTGCTAATGGGCTCAGACTGACTCAGATTCCTCACCAACTGGGTGGACCGTCCAGGGACCTCACTAGCGGTACCAGTGCCTTCTGCACTGTGCCCAGTTCCGTGCAGGGAGTGGCCCTCGACTCCCCATGCGAAAAAAAATCCCAGTCTTTCTGAGGATGTCAGGGCTCCCACCTCAGCCCCACTGTGACCCTGGGGCACACTTAGCAGGACCGTTTGAGAACTCATTATGGGAACAGAGGGTGCTATTGGGCTAAATGACTGGGCAGGTAGTGTGAGAAGCGCTCTCCCTCCCGCGAGTCAAGGGCAGGTGGAGAGGAGACCTCGAGGCTAGGCAGAGTGAGCAAGGGCAGG
>PITA01034808.1:0-11200 GCA_004023965.1 Spilogale gracilis
TTTTTTAAATGGACAGGTGATGCTATAGTGACTACAGAGATATACCTGGGTGATACAACCATAAAGAAGCACAGGAAAGTGATGACTATGAATGTCAAGGAAGAAGTTATTATAGGGGTTGAGATTGTGAAGGGGACACATGGAAGGGGCTTCTGGGTTGGGAAAGTTCTAGTTTCTGAATGAGGTGGTGATCGCAAGTTTGTTTTACCTTTATAATAACTCATTAAACTATACATTCTCTTATGTATTTTTCTGCATATGTGTTTTATCTTATAATGAAAAGATGAACAGGTAAAATAACTAAGTAGTCAATGCCACAGCCTATATTCCCTTTTCTTAAAAAGAATTTCTCTTACTTATGTCATAAACCTACTTGATGATTGTCAAGTCTATGACCCTCAGCAAGGAAATCCTTTCTCAAATAGATGTAGTGATCACTTTCCCATCTTAATTATTTCTACAGGAGGAATTGAAAATAAATAATCTTGTATTTTCTTTACTGTTGGATGAAGAAATAAGCTCCAGAGAAGCATTCCTAAATAACTACCTTATAAGGAAACAGGAAGAGAAAGTAAGGATGGTATCTGATATTTTGAGTAAAAGGATTTTCTGACAGATGTGCTCCTTTTTTAAGAAGCTCTCAGGGGCGCCTGAGTGGCTCAATCGGTTAAGTGTCTCCCTTTGGCTCAGGTCATGATCTTGGGGTCCTGGGATCGAGCCTTGCGTCCAGCCTCAGCTCGGGCAGAGCTCATCACAGAGTCTGCTTGTCCCTCTCTGCCCCTCCCCCTGCTCATGCTCTCTCTCTCTCTTTCAAATAAATAAAATCTATCTATGTGTAAAACACACACACACACACAAACAAACAAAACTAGAGCCCACATATCTAGATCCTTCCTTCCTTTCACATTCCTCTCAGCTGTGTGTGTTCCTTGGTTCCCTGTCAGGGACTTGGGTCCAGGGTCAGGTGAAAGTGCCGCTCTTATCTGTTAATGAAGTTAGGGGATTCTGCATCTGTAATCATTTAGTCAAAAGAACCGTGTAACTTTCGTATGACATATGGCTTATAAAATGCCACAATCTGGCTTCATAGTTGAAAGGACCCACTTTTAACCACTAACTGGCTGTGACACTGTGGGACCTTGGACAAGAGGTATAACGTTTTAAGCTATGCAGGCTCTGCTCTGGGAATATTGTTCTCATTGGATCATTTGGAGCCCTAAGTTTTACTACACATGTAAGTAATGTGTTAGCTGTCATATTCTGGAAAACTAATAAATAGCATGAGTAGATATGTTTCATTGAAGACACAATGAATGCAAAATGCTTGTCACATAATATTTTTCAAAAGATGTCAACTTGGACACCTGGGTGGCTCACCCCGTTAAGCCTCTGCCTTTGGCTCAGGCCATGATCCTAAGGTCCTGGGATTGAGTCCTGCATCGGGCTCCTTGCTTAGCAAGGAGCCTGCTTCTCCCTCTGCCTGCCACTCCCCCTGCTGGTGCTCACACACACACTCTCTTTCTCTCATTAAAAAATAAATAATAACAAAACAAAAGATGTTGCTCTTATTAGTAGTATTAATAAAGAACATTTATGAATGAATGATTTAAGGTATCATATATATGATATATGAACTTAGTTTGTGCTCAAAGTCCGTGAATGCAGCCCTACTCATAGCTACCCTGTAAAGAACCAGATTTCTTTCACGGGTGAGGAGACCATTTCGGAGAGGCTGGTAACATACCTGTTACCCATTAGAAAGTAAAACAGCAGGAATTGGAACTGTGAAAATAAATGACCCTCCAAATGAGAACAAGCAGCCTGTTTCTTCAGAACTTGATATAGTACGAAATGAGCCACCATCACTTGTGTTTGGTGGACACTCAAAGGCAGACATAAGGATGGGAAAGCTTTATAATGGAAAGAAGAGAAGGCTTCAGCTACACCCTGATTAGAAGTTGTTGGCATGGGAATAGGGGTGTGCCTGGGAGGCTCAGTCAGTTAAACATCTGCCTTTGGCTCAGGTTGTGATCCTGAGCTCCTGGAATCAAGCCCCATGGGGCTCCCTGCTCAGCAGGGAGTCTGCTTTTCCCTCTCTCTCTGCTTACCTTGCCCCCACTCATGCCCGCTTGCTCTCTCTCTCTCTGAAATAAATAAAATCTTTAAGTAAAAAAAAAGTTATTGGCATGGGGAATCCAGGGGCAAGTTAATTAGAAGACAGGCAACGTATGTGGTTAATTTGGGGAGCATATTCAGCTTTCTCTGTATGGTTCTGAACTGGAAACTGTGGCAAAAAATAGGAAAGGCTGAAAGTTATTGATGAAATCCTGACACTCTGGGACTGATCACTGCTGACGATAGGGTTTGGTTTCCCAGCTAGCTGCTACACGGGTTGTGGGTCAGAGTTCTCTTTGTATATATGGCCTGGCCATTGTCTATATACTCTCTGCGAAGCCACGACATGTGAATCCCAAGCCTGTGCAATTTCATCATCAGACTTCCTTGCTCCACAGTCACTTATACGCTCACCATACCTGGCTGTATTTAGAAACAGGTAATTAGATGTTTTTTTCTTTCAAAGTCTCCCATTGATTTACTTTCTGCTATAAATGTGATCTGTAATGGATATTTCACTGATACACTTATCTTGTACTAAGAAATTTCTTATTTTTAGTATTCCCCAATGTGTTTGTTTATCCTGGAAAAACTCAGTTCCAATTGCCTCGTCTTGATGTTATTATAGAACCAGACTTCAGAGGCCATTCAGAAAGCCAGAGAAGACCTTGATGTGTACAAGGAACACTATGACAACTTGTTGGCAGAAGACAAAGTGAGAACTATTGCCTTACCCATTTACCAATGCAGTAGAGTTGCTGCTTCGATTTGGGGAAGATTAAAAGGGATATAATTTAACTTCCTCATAGATTTTCTCCTGCTACAATTCTCAGTTATCAATGAACTTCATTCTGAGCCATTGTATATTTCCTATAATCACTGTGTAAAATAAATTTTTGTAACTTCTCTGGTTTAAATTTTCTCTTGTACAAAGAAAAGAGAGAGCTCACCTAGACCTTAGGGCCTCTCAGCCTTGAAGTTATGGTCCCTTCCAGTTGGTCATGCAATCAATTTTGTAGGCTATGACCAGAATTGTTAAAAACTCAATTCCAGTATAATTAATGTATAGTACTATATTAGTTTCAGATATACAATATAATGATTCAGTTCTATATATTACTCAGTTCTATACATTATGTATAGATCATGATAAGTATATTCTTAATCCCCATCACCTATTTGACCTAATACCCTCACTCACCTCCCTTGTGGTAACCATCGGTTTGTTCTCTATATTTAAGAGTATGATTTTTTGTGTATCTCTTTTTCTCCTTGTTCATTTGTTTTGTTTCTTAAATTCCATTTATAAGTGAATTCATGTGGTATTTGTCTTTTTCTGACTGACCAGTAGGTCACAGCATTATACCCTCTAGGTTCATCCATGTTGTTGTAAATGAAAAGATTTCATTCTTTGTATGGCTATCATATTATCTTTAGCCATCCCTCTATTGATGGGCACTTGTATTGCTTCCAAAATTGAGCTATTGTAAATAATGCTGCAATAAACATAGGGGTGCATATATCTTTTTGAATTAGTGTTTTCATATTCTTTGGGTAAATACCCAGTAGTGGAATAATTGGATCATAGGTATGGCCAGTAGTTTTATAATGGAAAAGAATAGGATAGAAAAAATAAAGAATAGGATAAAACAGAATAGGATACTTTATATATATATAATATATATATTATATACATATATAAATTTTACTGGTAAATATTATTTGTGAAAATTTAGTTCTGAATGATTTCTAGAACCTTACATGAAATAATATTTGTAATTCATAGAGGAACTTCCTATTCAAAATAAATCTTTGAGAAATCCTTGCATAGCAAGTCTTATCCTCAAATAAATCTACTTTATAAACTAAATTTTCATGGATTTTTTAAATCAAAGTGATTCAATCCCTACATTTTGAAAAGTATTGTCAACAAAAAAAGGGCTTCTGAAAAAAGTTGCAATCTAAGCAATAATATCTCTGTCCTTAGGTTCTGGATCGCAGCTTTAAAAAAGAATTTTCTGAAATTCCCAGTCATCAGGTGGATATACTCTACAAACTTTTTAAACGCCGACCAAGGTCTGTTTCTCTTTTTCTATCAATTTTTCTGAGAAAAAGAGTTCGTAAATGAAGAAGAGTTATTAGAGTTTGGCTTTTTCAATCCCAACCAGATAGAAATATTCAATGTAACATCTTTTATGTGAAAATGTTCAAATGTCTTTATCATAACTCAGGGTTTTTTAGATTATTCTTCTATCTTAAGGTAAGCAATGAAGAAAAATGATTTCATTATTCAAAAAGTTAAGCATCTAGGTAAGCATTATGCTATCATAGTCCTATGAAAGTAGTTCCTCTTAAGATATCGATGGTATACAGATCTGTAGTTTTTCTCAAGATATGTTCTCACAAATATGAGGCCATTGTTGTATAAATTGGAATTATACGTAAAAGACTTCCAGGACAAAATGTGTTTGGGAAAATCCTAGGTTGAAAGAAAAAGTTAAACAGGTTACTAAAGAACTTCTCCCAACTTATTTTTGACCATTGGATCTCCAAATATAAAAAATAGAGGGGTGTCTGGGTGGCTTATTCCATTAAGCATCCAACTCTTGATTTTGGCCCAGGTCATGATCTCAGGGTCATGTGATCGAGCCCCAAGTCAGGCTCAGTGCTGAGTGTAGAGCCTGCTTAAGATTCATTCTCTCTCTCTCTCTCTCTCTCTCTCTGTCAAATAAATAAAATCTTAAAAAAAAAATATTCCCTCTCCCTCTTCTCCTCCCCTCCCCAGTCGTTTGCACATGCATGCTCTCTTTAAAAAGTAAATAAATAGGGGCACCCGGGTGGCTCAGTTGGTTAAGCGACTGCCTTGGGCTCAGGTCATGATCCCGGAGACCGGGGATCGAGCCCCAGATCGGGCTCCCTGCTCCGTGGGAAGCCTTCTTCTCCCTCTCTCACTCCCCCTGCTTGTGTTCCCTCTCTCGCTGTGTTTCTCTCTGTCAAATAAAATCTTAAAAAAATAAAAATTAAAAAAAAATTTTAAGTAAATAAATAAATAATAGTGTAAGTAGTATTTTCCAAACTTATTTAGCACTCAGAGCATCTCGTGTGATTGTGTTCAAGACAAAGTTTGGAAAATGCTAGTATAAATTAAAATAACCATTATCAAAAAGCATTCGAAAATAATCAGGGTTTTTATAAAGAGTAGCATTAGAATTCATTTCATGGATTTCCAGATTTTTACATACTCAGATTTCCATAATTTTCAATTGAAGGTAAGCTAGAAACTATGGAATTTGTTACAAAGGTAGAGGCTCATATTTGTCTCAGATACAAACCCATTCTCTCCCTTTTAACAGGTTACATGCACCCCAGGAAATTCAACCTAGAACATGCCTCATATATTGGTTTCCCTATTTTTAAAGAAGTGAGTCATCATAAGTCTTATGAAGAAAGAAGCAACACTTTCCACGTATTAGGAGGCAACAGTGGAAAGAGCATAGCTTTATTGTCAAACAGAGTTAGCTTTAAATCCTTACTCTACCATCTACCATCTATCAGACCTGTGGTCTTGGACCAATAACTCCTCTCAGGCTATCTTCATCTAGAGAAAGAGGATAACAATAGTAACTCACAGCATATTGAAAAGCATCTAGATAGTGAGTGTGTGGCACAAATCTTTGGTTGGCTACATCTTTAACGTAGATTTTGAAAACTGCTTCTCCAGTTCAGTTTATGTAGAAATATTCCAGGCTACTCATCTGCAAAAGGGATACTAGCAAAGGATATGTGGAACATAACCAGGGAATACCCACACTCCTCTTGGGCTTTTACTTGCCTGCTTGAGATGCACAGAAAGGAGACTTCCTTAGTGCAGGTAAACCTGCCAGTGCTGACAACAGTCAGGGACATCAATAGGCCCGCCAAGGTCAGGCCTGGGCATCCAGGGAGTATGGAAGACAGTCAGAGTAGGTGCATTTTTCTTTGGAATAATCTACCCACCAGCCTCCACTTGCCAAAAGAAAGTGTCATGCAATGTCATATTGATGCTAAGGGTTGTATAATGTAACATTGCTTTCTTGTGTGTGAGAATGTGAAAGGTTGATGGGTTTTTATTGGTCATACCAGGATTCACAAACAGAAAATGCCCTCAGATACAGCCAGTATTGTGCCTTTTGGAGAGCGACCAGAATCTGGGAAATTGAATAAGGACGCATTTATCCGGTTAATGAAAGCCATGGATGACTTGGACAATATTAATAACATGCCAGAAGGCTTGGACCCCTCAGTCTGGGAACATTTCTGCATGACCAGACGAGCAAAAGTGGAAAATGAACAGAAAGTATATAATAACATTTTATTTTATTCCGTTTCAATTTCATTTCACATAGTGTACTAATATCAAATATATAGTTTCTAGTGACCAGTGCTTCCAGAAATGCTAATTATTCAGGTTTTCCTGCAGGGTAGTAGTTAGTAAAGTTAGTAATAATAATGATGAGGTAAATTTTAACCTTAATGTTATTGAGGGCTAAGTATAGGTCTATACTTATAAGCCCACACTGTCCAAAATGGTGGCCCCTAGCTACATGTGGTTATTGTTTACTTAAAATAATGTGGCCAGTCCTGATTGAGACACGTTGTAAGTAGAAAATATACATAGATTTAGCAGTCTTAGTATGAAAAAGGAATGGAAAATGTCTCAATATTTTTTTATGTTCGTTACAGTTGAAATGGTGTTTGAGATATATTGTATTAAATAAATATATTAGTGAAATTAATTTCACCTGTTTTACTTCACTTTTTATAATGTAGCTCCTGCAAAATTGAAAATTAAGTATGTGGCTCACATTTATGGCTCACATTGTATTTCTCTTGGGCAGCGCTGTCATAGACACAACTTCCTTTCTCTGTCCTGGTCTTGAGTTGCCCTCATCCATTTTTGCATAGATTAGAGTATATTTCACTAGAACCTACTTTATATTTGCTAGAATATTTTTTTTAATGTGGCAAAGGTAACAATTTGAGAATTGGAAAAGGAAAAGATTCCTTCCTTTTGCTGTTTCTTGACCACGCCTGCCTCCCCTCCCTGAAATTCCCTAAATTCAGTGTCACAAACATCAGACTGGCATATTTTTGCTGAGGAATCTATGATTTTATCATTTTATCTGAAATGATGAGAACAAATTTTAAAATAATATATAAGGAAAATTACAGTTTCTTACATATTTGATTTTTAGTGAGAAGCAAATTTAATATTTTTCAAAATATTCATGAAATGTGTCATGTAAGTTTTAGGTACCTTGTATTATATAACAGCAGGGATTTAAATTTTTACTAGTCTCCTAGAAAAATGGGCTTGTTAAGGCTTTGTAACTAAGTAAAACATCTATGTTTTCTTAAGTTCTTTAAAATTAGTTTTGCTTTTATTTCTAAACCCCATATGCTCTAAGATGTTTGTGGTTTTGTTCCTTCAGGTAAAGCAGAAAGCAGCTGGCTTAATGGAAATGATGGCTTTTCTCCGGAGGAGAACAGAGGATGATGAGAAGTTGCAACAGGAAATTGAAAAAGTATTCCATGAACTCATAGTGTAATTTGAACTTTTCATTCATGTTCATTTACACAGAGTCTAACTAGGGCTAAGTTAGTTTGTGTTGTCATGGAAGAGAAAGCCTACTTATATTTACAGCCACTATGATAAATGCTTCTCTGGTGTTCCCAAATTCATCATTATACATCATCCTCAGATTTAGGCTCTAAGGAGGAATGGGACTTAGCCAAAAATAAGTAGCATACAGATTAAACATTGTTAATAAAATATCATAAGTCAATACATAAAGTCAGAACTTTAATAGATGTCTTATTTGGTAGCATATCAGTTTTTTTCCACTAGCAACCAAAAAGTTATATCAATCTTTTCTTAATTATAAAGTAGAACTTTGTGAATGCATTTCTGTCCATGCCATTCTTTGAGCCACTCAAGTGGAATTCCCTATCAAGAAGAGGAGGTATCATAGAGACCTCCAAGAAAGCTCATCATCAGGAAAAAAATGTTCTGCATTAATTTCCAGTCCGTTTTCCTTCAGCTTAAGTTTGAAATTCAAGTTGAAAATTAAGCTTTAATTTTATGTTCTCAGATAATAGATGAAATTTGAAATATGAATATATTACAGCTACTCACTTTGAAGTCTTCTTGATGTAGATTGCAGGAAGAGAAAGTGAGATTCCAGTTGAATTTGACAATCCAGCTTCTCCTTAAACAAGGACAAGTGGAGCTGGAAAATTTTCAGTTATTGCTGGAGTATCCTGATGCAATTCTCATCAACAGGAGCATAATTGAAGACTTGAATTCTATAATCCGGGTAATTACCATTTTTTTTTTCGGGTAATTACCATTTTTTTAAGAAGAAACCCAACTTACAACCTGCTGTGCCAAATTTGTTTATTATTCTCCCATTTCCATGATAAATCATTTTCATTCAGTTAAATCAGTGGTTCGTGACTCTGGCTTACATTAGAATCACCTGAAAAACTTTACCGATGTGTCCAGGCCCCACCCTGAAGCATGGTATTTTTTTAAAAAGCCTCCCAGATGATTCTGCAGTATTAGAAGTTCAGCACTACAAAGTTAAATATTCGTTCGAATACGCCATCATTTTGTTAAGCTAAATCTACTCACCTAATGATAATTTTAGATAAGATTAGATCACTGATTTCAAACCTTGCTTATTTTCTAATATAAGCATTTAACGTTATAAATTTGTCTCTAAACATGATTGTAGCTACATTATGAAAATTTAGTGTTTTTTTAAAGATTTTATTTATTTATTTGACTGAGAGTGAGATCACAAGTAGGCAGAGAGGCAGACAGAGAGAGAGAGGAGGAAGCAGGCTCCCTGCAGAGCAGAGAGCCCGACACGGGCCTCCATCCCAGGACCCTGAGATCATGACCTGAGCTGAAGGCAGAGGCTTTAACCCACTGAGCCACCCAGGCACCTGCAAATTTGGTATTTTGTGTTTTCATTTTCTTTCCATTTAAAATATTTTCTAATTCCCCCTGTAACTTCCTTCTTGACTTAAGTGTATTTAGAAGTGCTATTTAATTTCCAAATATTCAGGGATTTTGTACTATTTGGGAATTATGTGTTAATGTTGCCATTCTTTATACTTTTACATATACTCTAAACCCACAAAATACTGCCATCATTTTTGCTTTGGATAATTATCTTTTAGAGTGATGAAAAATAAGAAGAAAGCATTTTCAATTTCCTTTCATTGTCACTATTTCAAGAGATCTTCTTTGTGTGGGTTAAATTGTCTATCTTATACCATATATCTTCTGTTTAAAGAACTTCTTTTAACTGAATTGCAAGTTTGCCTGTGTTGAATTCTCTAAGTTTTTCTTTGTCTGAAATTGTCTTTGATTCACCTTCATTGTTGATTGCTATGTTCCTTGGTTTGGCAGACTTTTTCTCTTTTCCTCATCCTTTTCACTTTTTTTTTCTTCAGATTTTATTTATTTATTTGACAGAGAGGAAGCACAGCTAGAGAGGGAACAGAAGCAGGGGGAGTGGGAGAGGGAGAAGCAGGCTTCCCACCCAACAGGGAGCATGATGCTGGCTCAGAACTCTTGGGGATCATGACCTGAGCCAAAGGCAGATGCTTAACAATTGAGCCACCCAGGTGCCCCTCCTTTTCACTTTAAATGTGTTCATTTTCTTCTGACTTACAGAGTTTCTGACAAGAAGTCTACTATATATATATATTTTTTTTTTAAGATTTTATTTATTTATTTGACACAGAGAGACATCACAATTAGGCAGAGAGGCAGGCAGAGAGAGAGGAGGAAGCAGGCTCCCTGCTGAGCAGAGAGCCCAATGTGGGCCTCGATCCCAGGACCCTTTTTAAATCTTTTTTAAAATTTTTTATTTATTCATTTGAGATAAATAAAAAGAAGATAGAGGGGTGCCTGGGTGGCCAATATGATTCTTCATTTTGGCTCATGGTAGTGAAATCCAGCTTTGAGTGGGGCTCCACACTGGCTATGAAGCCAGCTTAAGATTCTCTCCCTCTCCCTTTCTGCTCCTCTTCACTCATGCATGCACTCTTTCTCCTCAAATAAATAAAAATAATAATTTTTTAAAAGATGGAATTACCTCCATAATCCAGGTGTTTTCTAAGAATAGCATTCAGCTTCAGATATTCTGTATTCTGTATGTAGAGTCCTATGAATATCGAATGTACTTTTTTTTTTTCAAGACTCAAGGACAAAAGAAAGTTGCTAGCATGATAGAAAGTAAAGATGTCCACAAAGGAATATTTCAGATTGAGTGGGAACATAAGAAAATGGAGATGGAAATGGAAGATCTAAATCAGAAGGCTTGGGATATTCAGATGCTGTTTTTTTCAAGAGATCGTCAAAAGGTAAGTTCTCCCTGTCCCACGACATAATTTTAATTTCATTAATGTGTTCATTCATTCATTATTTAATAAGATGCCTCTGTAATATCAAGCGCATTCTAAGCCAGTAGTTTTTCATGATATGTCTATGAAATCTTTGTTTTCTGAGTATTGTCAAATCCTGTGGTCTATCCCCCAGTCATCACTATCCCTCAACTGTTGGTAGCATTTGACCATCTTAATTGCCCACCTTCTGGCTTTTTTCAACCGTTTTTTGCTATTTTTCTTCCAACATATCAGGCCACTCTGCCTCTTTTACTGAATTCTCTTTAGCTTCTAATCTTTTTTTTTTTTGATATTTACTTTTTATTTGAAAGAGCAAGGGCACAAGTGGGAGGAATAGAGGGAAAGGGAGAACCTCAAGCAGACTCCTCACTGAGGAGACGATCTGAGCCGAAACCAAGAGTCAGATGTTAACTGACTATGCCACCCAGGCACCCCCTTAACTCTTAAATATAGCTACTCTTTATGATCCTGCCTTTTGCTCTTCTTTAGTGATCTCAGTTTTTCTAACTTCAGTGATCACTTCTAAAAGACCAATCCAAGTTCTCTGTTCCTAATCTCCCTTGAGCTCTATTTCTACATTCCCTCTTCCCAAAGGCAACCCTTCTTAACATGCTTATTTCTGTTC
>PITA01034809.1:0-11276 GCA_004023965.1 Spilogale gracilis
CCCAATGTTCATCGCAGCAATGGCCACAATCACCAAACTGTGGAAAGAGCCAAGGTGCCCATCAACAGATGAATGGATAAAGAAGATGTGGTACATATATACAATGGAATACTATGCCTCCGTCAGAAAGGATGAATACCCAACTTTTGTAGCAACATGGACTGGACTGGAAGAGATTATGCTGAGTGAAATAAGCCAAAAAGAGAAAGTCAAGTATTGCATGGTTTCACTTACTTGCGGTGCATGAGGGGTAACCTGGAGGACAGTGGGAGAAGGAAAGTAAATGGGAAGTAGGGTAATCCAGGGAGAGAAACGAAACAACAGAGACTTTGGACACAGAAACAAACTGAGGGACTTGGAGGGAGGGGGATGGAGGGATGGGAGAGCCTGGTGGTGGGTACTGGGGACACCTAAAACGTGGAGCACTGGGTGTGGGGAATGGGGAATGAATCTTGGAACACTGGGAAAAAAAATTTAAGTAACAATAAAAAAAAAAGAAAAAAAAAGAAAAAAAAAGTTGAGTTGTGTTTGCATAGATAGTACAAATCTTATTTTTGATACACTGCTGCACTTAATTTGCTTTTTTTGTTTGTTTGCTTTTGGAATCTTCATCTTTATAAAGAGAACTAAGCTTACAGCTTTCCTTCTTTCTCTCCCTCTGTTCCTCCTTCCTTCCTTCTTTCCATCCTTCCTTCCCTCTTTCCCTCCCCTCATCCCTCCTTCTTTCCTTTTTCTGATGTTGGTATCAGGATTATGCTAGTCTTAGAAAGTAAATTGGAAAGACTTCCAGATTTTTATCTGGTTATGTAATATAGGAATTTTTGGTACCTCAAAGGTCTGGCAGGGCTTAGATACATTGTTTTTTAAGATTTATGTATTTGTTTATTGAGAGAAAGCATGCACATGAGTGCAAGCAGCAGGTGGAGGGAGATAGGGGAAGAGGGAGTGGGAGAAAAACAGACTCCCCTGGGCTTGGGGACATTTTAATGTAGATGTTAGATCACCTTTCCAATTTCTTCTGTTTTTATTGGTCTCTGTAAATTTCCTACTTCTTCTATTAATCCTGGGCATCCGATTCCTAGAAAATCATGTGTTTTTTCTCTTTCAAATTTATTATTACAAAGTTGTAATAATCACTTCAACTTTTAAAAAAGTACTGGGGTGCCTGGGTGGCTCAGTCGTTAAGTGTCTGCCTTTGGCTCAAGTCATGATCTCAGAGTTCTGGGATCAAGCCCCACATTGGGTTCCCTGCTCAATAGGAAGCCTGCTTCTCCCTCTCTGAGTCCATCTGTTTGTGTTCCCTCCCTAGCTGTGTTTCTCTCTGACAAATAAATAAATACAATATTTAAAAATGAATCAATAAAAAATAAAAGGGCTATTGTGTTTGCAGGTACAGTAAGTTTACCATTCTTAAGGTTATTTATTAGTGTCTTCTGTGATTTTTTTCTTGATTAAACTTGTCACACTTTGTCTATTTTATTTGTTTTCTTCCTCCTCCAGAAGAATTAAAAAGAAATAAACTGCTCATGTGGGTTCTATTCTTTCAATTTCTTGGTTTCTACTTTTATATTTATTATGTACTTACTTTGGAGGATTGCTCTGAAGTTCTTTTCTTAGCTTCTTAAATTGAAAGATCAGTTCATTTGTCTTTTAAAGTATCTTCTTTCCTAACAAGTGTATTAGAGTTATAATTTTTTAGTATGACTTTGACTGTGCCCTACAGATTTTTATATGTAGTGCCTCTTGTCACTTGTTTATCTGTAAGTTTATATTTAATTTATTTAATATAGTTTATATTAAATTTATCTATAAGTTCCACTTCTTTTTTTCTCTTTTATTAACATGTAATGTATTACTTTTTCAGGGGTACAGGGCACATACCCTCCCCAGTGTCCATCATCTAGCCACCCCATGCCTCCTACCCCCCATTCCCTACAGCAACCCTCAGTTTTTTCCCTGAGATTAAGACTCTCTTATGGTTTGTCTCTCTCTCTCTCTGGTTTTGTCTTGTTCATTTTTCCCTCCCTTCCCCTATGATCTTCTGTCTTGTTTCTTAAATTCCTCGTGTCAGTGAGATCATATGATAATTGCCTTTTTCTGATTGACTTATTTCACTTAGCATAATACCCTCTAGTTTTATCCACATTGTTGCAAATGGCAGGATTTCATTCTTTGGATGTCTGCCTGGTATTCCAGTGTGTGTGTGTGTGTGTGTGTGTGTGTGTGTGTGTGTGCGTGTGTGTGTGTGTGTATCACATCTTCTTTATCCATTCATCTCTTGATGGACATCTAGTTTTTCCATAGTTTGATTATTGTGGACATTGCCACTATAAACATCTGGGTGCATGTGTCCCTCAGATCACTATGTGTGTATCTTCAGGATAAATACCCAGTAGTGTGATTCCTGGGTCATAAGGTAGCTCTATTTTCAACTTTTTGAGGAGCATCCATACTGTTTTCCAGAGTGGCTGCACCAGCTTACATTCCCACCAACAGTGTAGGAGGGTTCCCCTTTCTCTGCATCCTCACCAACACCTGTCATTTCCTGGCTGGTTAATTTTAGCCATTCTGATTTGTGTGGGGTGGTATATCACTGTGGTTTTGATTTGTATTTCCCTGATTCCCAGTGATGTTGAACACTTTTTCATGTGTCTGTTGGCCATTTAGATGCCTTCTTTGCAGAAATGTCTGTTCATGTCTTCTGCCAATTTCTTGATTGGATTATTTGTTTTTTGGATGTTGAGTTTGGTAAGTTCTTTATAGACTTTGGATACTAGCCCTTTATCTGATATACCATTTGCAAATATCTTCTCCCATTCTGTCAGTTGCCTTTGGGTTTTGTTGACTGTTTCCTTTGCTGTGCAAAAGCATTTTACATTGAATTCCCAATAGTTCCTTTTTGCCCCTGCTTCCCTTGTCTTTTGGCGATGTTTCTAGGAAGAAGTTGCTGTGGCTGAGGTTGAAGAGTTTGCTGCCTGCATTCTACTCAAGGATTTTGATGAATTCCTGTCTCACACTGAGGTCTTTCATCCATTTTGAGTCTGTTACTGTGTGTGGTGTAAGGAAATGGTCCGATTTCACTATTCCACGTGTGGCTGTCCAATTATCCCAACACCATTTGTTGAAGAGACTGTCTTTTTTCCATTGGACATCCTTTTTGGTTTTGTCAAAGATGAGTTGACCATAGAGTTGAGGGTCCATTTCTGGGCTCTCTATTCTGTTCTATCGGTCTATGTGTCTGTTGTTGCACCAGTACCATACTGTCTTGATAATTACAGCTTTGTAATAGAGCTTGAAGTCTGGAATTGTGATGCTGCCAACTTTGGTTTTCTTTTTCAACATTCCTCCGGCTATTCAGGATCTTTTCTGGTACCACATAAATGTTAGGATTGTTTGTTTCACTTCTTTGAAAAACATTGATGGTATTTTGGTAGGGATTGCATGAAATGTGTAGATTGCTTTAGGTTGCATAGACATTTTCACAATATTTTTTCTTCTGATCCATGAGCAGGGAATGTTTTTCCATTTCTTTGTGTCTTCCTCAATTTCTTTCATGAGCATTCTATAGTTTTCTGAGTACATATTCTTTGCCTTTTTGATTAGATTTATTCCTAGGTATCTTACCATTTTTGGTGCAATTGTAAATGGGATAGACTCTCTAATTTCTCTTTCTCTATCTCTTTGTTGGTGTATAGAAATGCAACTGATTTCTGTGTATTGATTTTATAACCTGACACTTTACTTAATTCCTGTATGAGTGCTAAGAGTTTTGGTGTGGAGTCTTTTGGGCTTTCCACATAAAGTATCATATCATCTGCAAAAAGTGAGTGTTTGACTTCTTTGCTGATTTGTATGCCTTTCATTTCTTTTTGTTGTCTGATTGTTGAGGCTAGGACTTCTAGTACTATGTTGAATAGCAGTAGTGATAGTGGAGAGCCTTGCCGTGTTCTGACCTTATGGGAAAAGCTCTCATTGAGAATGATATTTGCTGTAGGTTTTTCAGAAATGGCTTAGATGATATTGAGGTCAGTACCCTCCATCCCTACACTGTGAAGAGTTTTGATCAAGAAAGGATGATGTACTTTGTCAAATGTTTTTTCAGCATCTATTGAGAGGATCATATGGTTCTTGTTCTTTCTTTTATTAATGTATTTATCACATTGATTAATTTGCAGATGCTAAACCAACCTTGCAGCCCAGGAATAAATTCCACTTGGTCGTGGTGGATAATCCTTTTAATGTACTGTTGGATCCTAATAGCTAGTATTTTGGTGAGAATTTTTGCATCCCTGCTCATCAGGGATATTGGTCTGTAATTCCCCTTTTTGATTGGGTCTTTGGCTTTGGGATCAAGGTCATGCTGGCCTCATAAAATAAGTTGGAAGTTTTCCTTCCATTTCTATTTTTTGGAACTGTTTCAGGAGAATAGGTATTAATTATTCATTAAATGTTTAGTAGAATTGTCCTGGGAAACCATATGGCCCTTGGCTCTTGTTTGTTGGGAGATTTTTGATGACTGCTTCAATCTCCTTACTGGTTATGGGTCTATTCAGGTTTTCTATTCTTCCTGGTTCAGTTTTGGTAGTTTATAGTCTCTAGGAATACATCCTTTTCTTCCAGATTGTCAAATTTGCTGGCATATAGTTATCATAATATGTTCTTATAATTGTTTGTATTTCTTTGATGTTGGTTGTGATCTCTCCTCTTTCATTCATGATTTTATTATTTGGGTCCTTTCTCTTTTCTTTTTGATAAGTCTGGAAGGGGCTTATCAATCTTATTAATTCTTCCAAAGAACTCGCTCCTAGTTTCATTGATTTCTTCTACTGTTCTTTTGGTTTTTATTTCATTGATTTCTGCTCTGATCTTTATTATTTCTCTTCTTCTGTTGAGTTTAGGCTTTATTTGCTGTCTTTTCTCCATGTGCTTTAGGTGTAGGATTATGTCGTGTATTTGTGGCCATTCTTGTTTCTTGAAAAAAGCTTGTATTGCTATATACTTTCCTCTTAGGACTGCCTCTGCTGCATCTCAATGATTTTAAACAGTTGTTTTCATTTTCATTTGTTTCCATGATTTTTAAAAATTCTTTAATTCCCTGGTTGACCCGTTCATTCTTTAGTAGGTACTCTTTAGCCTCCATGTATTTGAGTTCTTTCCAACTTTCTTCTTGTGGTTTAGCTCTAGTTTCAAAGCATTGTGGTCTGAAAATATGCAGGGAATGATCCCAGTCTATTGGTACTGTTTGAGACCTGATTTGTTACTCAGGATGTGATCTATTCTGGAGAATGTTCCATGTGCACTAGAGAAGAATGTGTATTTCTGTTGCTTTGGGATAGAATGTTCTGAATATACCTGTGATGTCCATCTGGTCCAGTGTGTCATTTAAAGACTTTATTTCCTTGTTGATCTTTTGCTTAGATGATCTGTCTGTTTCAGTAAGGGTGGTGTTAAAGTTCCCCTACTATTATTGTATATTGTCCATGGGTTTCTTTGATTTATCTATTAATTGGTTTATATAATTGGCTGCTCCCATGTTAGGGGCATAGATATTTTAAATTGTTAGATCTTCTTGTTGGACAGACCCTTTAAGTATGAGACAGTGTCCTTCCTCATCTCTTACTATTATCTTTGGCTTTAAATCCAATTTGTCTGATATAAGGATTGCCACCCCTGCTTTCTTTTGATGCCCATTAACATGGTGAATTGTTTTCCACCCCCTCACTTTAAATCTGGGGATGTCTTTGGGTCTAAAATGAGTCTCTTGTGGACAGCATATTTATGGATCTGTGTCTTTTGATTGGGGCATTTAGCCCACTTACATTCAGAGTAACTACTGAAAGATATGAATTTAGTGCCATTGTATTGCCTGTAAGGTGACTATTACTGTATATTATCTCTGTTCCTTTCTGGTCTGTAACTTTAAGGCTCTCTCTCTGCTTAGAGGACCCCTTTCAATATTTCCCATGAACGGTTGGTTTGGTGTTTGCAAATTCTTTTAGTTTTTGTTTAGTCCTGGAAGCTTTTAATTTCTCCTTCTATTTTCAGTGACAACATAGCCAGGTATAGTATTCTTGGCTGCATATTTTTTTTCTTTAGTGCTCTGAATATATCGTGTCTGTCCTTTCTAGCCTGCCAGGTATCTGTGGATAGGTCTGCTGCCAATCTAATATTTCTACCATTGTAGGTTACAGATCTCTTGTCCCAAGCAGCTTTCAAGATTCTCTCTTGGTCTCTGAGACTTGTAAGTCTTACTATTTGATGATGGGGTGTTGACTATTGATTTTGAGGGGGGTTCTCTATGCCTCCTGGATTTTGATGACTGTTTCCTTCCCCAAATTAAGTATCACTTATGTCTCAAAATCTCCTCAAATTCTCAGTAGTTCTTTATCTCTCTTTTTCTCAGCTTCTTTATTCTCCATCATTTGGTTTTCTATATCACTAATTCTTCTGTTTCATTTATTCTAGCAGTTAGAGCTCTATTTTTAATTGCATCTCATTAATAGCATTTTTGTATTTAAATTGTTCAGATTTTAGTTCTTTTATTTCTCAAAAAAGAAATTCTCTATGTCTTCTATGCTTTCTTCAAGCCCAGCTAGTATCTTTATAATTGTTATCATGAACTATAGTTCTGACATCTTACTAATGCCTATATTGATTAGGACCCTGGCAGTTGGTACTGCCTCCTGTTCATTTTTTTTAGGTGAGTTTTTCTGTTTTGTCATTTTGTCCAGAGAAGAATAGATGAATGAGATAGCAAAATGTTAAAAGGGCAATAATGATCCCAGAAAGATATACACTAAGGAAATCAGAAGAGAACTGAAACCGGTGGGAAAGAAAGGAAAAAATACATATATGATCAGGCTGGTGAATATAATAGAGCCACACCCTTGCTTTGGGGTATATTTTGGTCTGTTAGAAGAAACTGCCTCCCAAAATTTTAAGGAAAGAAAAATTTACATGTATAGAAAAATAAGGATAAATATGATGAATGGATGGATTATGAGTGTAAAGATGAAAATTTAAAAGATTCTTAAAAAGGAATTGACAAGATAGAAAGAAAAAAAATTTTTTTAAGGGAGATAATGTGATCAGGCTGGAGACTAGAACAAAGCCATACACTAGATTTAGGGTATATTTTGGTCTGTTAGAAGAAACTGCATCTCAAAATTTTAAAGAAGGAAAGGAATATATACATATATTTGTGTATATATATATATATATATACAAAAAAATAAGGTTAAATACAATGAAGGGATAGAATATGACTGTAAAAATAAAAAGTAAAAAAGATTTTTAAAAAAGTATTGATAAGATAAGATGTTGATTAAAATAGGAGCAAGGAAAAATTCAAAATATATAGAAAAAAAGAAAATTTTAAAAGTTTCTTTGAAAGACAAAAGAATCATGGGGGGAGGGAGCCATGAATCATGTGTTGTATCCCCCTAGCACTTGTGTCTTGTAGTTCTCATTGATTGGTGAACTTGGTCTTGGTTGGCTGTTCTCACTGATCTTCCGGGGGAGGGGCCTGTTGCAGTGATTCTCAAGTGTCTTTCCCGAGGCGCAACTGCCCCACCCTTGCCAGGGGCCAGGCTAAGCCCTCTGCTCTGGTTCGCTCTCTGGAGTTTTTGTTCCCTGATCGCTTTCCATGCAGCTTTGGAGGACGGGAATGAAGATGGTGGCTTCCCAGTCTCTGGCCCAGAGGAGAGGAGAGCTCCGGGCCCCCCTCTTCAGTGTGCCCCTAGAGAAAAACAGTCAATCACACCTGTCTTCCTGATTTCTGGCCACACTCCATGCTCACCCGGCCTGTGACTGAGCATTTCTGCCTCTGGTGCTCTGCCCTGTTTGGAGTCTCCAAACTGAGCAGTTGCCTGCAGCGCCCTCCCGTGCCTCCCCTCCCAGTGGAAGAAGGTGAGTCTCCCAGGAACTCCCACGTGTTGGGGTCCCTGCTTGAAGAGAGGTGACCCGACTGCACCTCGGATCAGTAAGCCAGAGCTGAGCACCCACTCCTTGGCTCCGTCTCTGCAGCCGCCTTCCCCGCTCTGATATCCTCAAGCTCTTCCACACTCAGGCACCCCGGGTCCTTCTGTGACCCCACGGGTCCTGAGACCACACTGGGGTTCCACCCCCACTTAGCCTCTGGGGTGGCGTCCCTCAGTGGAACAGACTTCTAAAGGCTCCGATTTTGTGCTCCTCGGCTCTGCTGGTGAGGATCCAGCCCCCCCACCCCCTCACCCCTCCATGGTCTGTCTTCTCAAATGTCACCTGGATTCACCTCTCCACAAATCCTACCTTCCAGCCTTCCAGAAAGTGGTGGCTTTTCTGTTCCTAGAATTGCTGTTATTCTTTTCTTCGATCTCCTGTTGAGTTTGTAGGTGTTCAGAAGGGTTTGATAACTATCTAGCTGAATTCCTGGGCCCGATGAAATTTAGGTCTTCTACTCCTCTGCTATCTTGCCCTTCTTGTTTTTTTCCTATAAATCAAATATTTTGGAAGGGTTACTTCTATTGCAATCAGGTGGAAAGTTTGGGGGGCAGGGGTGAATTTAGTGTTTTCTTTTTTGCTATCATTTGTTGATGACTAAATTCGCCTGTAGAGATTTTCTTTTTGCAATGAGGTGAAATTTGTTTTTAGGCCTAAGATCTGCTTATTTTTTGGAGAATGTTCCACATCTGTTTAGAAAAAAATGTGTCTTCTTTGAGTTTGGGTACAGAATTCTTTATATAGTAATTATACCAAGTTTCATTACTGTGCTATTAAAATCTTTTAAAGCCTTTTCGATTGCTGAGAGATAGTGCATTAGCCTCTGCAACAGCTAGCTACTGCTGCAGAACAAGCCCTCAGAACTCAAGGGCTTAAAACAGCCATCATCTAGGGTCACTCACATACCCAGGGTAAAGGGGGGTCAGTGGACTTGTGATGGGCTTGGCTGACTGCCTCCGTCCCAGGCTGTGCTGGCCAGGGTTGCTATGGGGGCTTTGCTGCTAACTACACCTCTATGTGCCACCTGGGGCGGCGGTGGGGGTGGGGGTGGGGGTGGGGGTGGGGAGGACTGTGGTTGTTGAGCTGATTCTGCTCCGCGTTCCCAGCATGCGGCTGAGCTGGAAGAACTCCGCTGCACAGTGCCTTTGTTAAGCTCTTGCTGGTCCAAGAATCATGACATCTGTGGATGGAATTAAGTAAAGGATCTAATGTGAGATCATTCTAGACTCAGGGTGAGCCGCGAGTGCAATGACTGAATGTCCTTGTAAGAGACAGCAAAGGAAAAGGCACGGAAACCTGCGCAGGGGAGGGTGATGGGGAAATGGGGCGGAGATTGGCGAGCGATGCTTATAAATCAAGCAATGCCAAGAATTGCTGCTGGCCACCCGAAGCCAGGAGAGAGACATGGAACAGATTCTCCCTCGGAGGCTCCAGAAGGAACCAACCTTGATTCAAGCCTCCAGAACTGTGAGAGAGTAAATGTATGTTCTTTTAAGTCGCTCGGTTTGTGGTAATTTGTTTCAGCAGCCACAAAAAAGCTAATACAATCTGCTCCCACACATGCCCCTACTCTTGCTGACACAAAGCAATACGCTTTAGAAATTTCCCTGAGATGTAAGCTTTATATTCCCCATCCAGGCTGGGATCTGACTCCCAAGTCATGAAGAGAATTAGTATCTCTTTGGGAAGCCCCAAGTCAAGGGAGGTCAGCCTGGTATCCCGGCAAGGGGAGGTAATTCTCTGGCAGAAGGAGGAAGTTGTTTTCGTCAAGGGACTTTGGGGATTAAAGATCATTGGGTTTTGCCACCAAAATGTTTGCAACTGTCATCATAATGAAATCCTGGTCTGATTTGCAGCACACTCTGCTCTGGGACCGCAGCCTATGGGGATCTCCTTAAAGCCACCATACTGGTATTAGAAATCAGGATGATGATTCCCTCCTGGGAGACAGGCAGTGATTGGAAGAGGGCATAAAGAGAGCTCCTGGGTGTTGATAGTTTAATATTTATTAAATCTGGGGCCTGGCTAGAGGATTGTGCTCACTTGATAGAAATTCCTCGAGTTCTGTACTTCTATGTGCACTTCTCTACAAGTAACACTTCAATATAATTTTTTAAAATTTGTAAAAAATTGTTTTTAAAAAGTTTTTAAAAAATAAAAATAGGGACACCTGAGTGGCTCAGTTGGTTAAGTGACTGCCTTCGGCTCAGGTCATGATTCCGGAGACCCGGGATCGAGTCCCACATCGGGCTCCCTGCTCGGCGGGAGGCCTGCTTCTCCCTCTCTCACTCACCCTGCTTGTGTTCCCTCTCTTGCTGTGTTTCTCGCTGTCAAATAAATAAAATATTTTTAAAAAATAAATAAATAAATAAATAAATAATAAAAATAAAAGCTGTATAGACACTTCTGGTTTTAAAAGTATACTCAGAGAAGTGTCTGGGTGGCTCAGCTGGTTAAACATCTGCCTTCAGCTCAGGTCATGATCAGAGAGTCCTGGGATCAAGCCCCATTCCTGGTTCCCTGCTTAGTGGGGAGCAGGCTTCTCCCTCTCCCTCTGTCCCTCCCTCACCCCACTTGTGTTCACTTTTGCACACACACACTCTCTGTCTGAAATAAATAAATAAAATATTTTTTTAACTTTAAGTTTATTTAATTTTTTCAGTGTTCCAAGATTCATTGTTTATGCCCCACACCCAGTGCTCCATGCAATACGTGCCCTCAGTACCCACCACCAGGCTCTCCCATCCCCCCAAATCTTAAAAAAAAAAAAGTATATTTGGAGTTGGAAGTTGATTGCCCTGAGCTGGCCATTCTCTTTTCCTAAGTCCCTGGTACTGCCATAAATAGTCAGACTGTTCTGCATTTGTTTTAATTAATATAGTTTCCATAGCAATTAGGAGAAGTTACTATCCAGTCTCCTAGGACTGCCTCATCATGAGTCCTTTGGAAACCAGGGTCTGAAGCAAGGATTAAAGTACTAGCACTCTATCTGGGAAGGGCAAGCACAAGAGAGTGAGCAAGGAGGGAAAGGGGAAGCAACAAAGGGAAGGGAGTGAGATGAGGAGCTGTAAGGCAAGGGGCTCATCACTGCACTGACCACCGCTCCCCCAGGAGCTACAAAGAGACACGGCAGGTCTGGAACTGACAATTTTTTAAATTGTGGCTCAGTTGGTTAAGCGACTGCCTTCGGCTCAGGTCATGATCCCGGAGCCCAGGGATCGAGCCCCACATCGGGCTCCCTGCTTGGCGGGAGGCCTGCTTCTCCCTCTCTCACTCCCCCTGCTTGTGTTCCCTCT
>PITA01034810.1:0-11189 GCA_004023965.1 Spilogale gracilis
GCGGGAAACAGCGTGCGCGTCCCAGGGAAGAGTGCGTGAGGTGCCGCCGGGCAACGGGCAGGCCTGCACAGCCCCGCTGAGACTCAGACTGCAGGAGGGACGAGCAAATCTTCAGGTCAGGAAACCATGTAATAAGTCAGACTAGGCTCTTAATTAATTTAATCCAATTTTACTTTATACATGAAAAGCAATTCTTTTGGTTTGGGTCAGGGATTATAAGAAAGGGAATTTGGTTTGGTTGGGGATTAGGAAGAAGAGGACTTCAACTCAATAAACAGGTCTGGAGCCCTGTCTCTATGCCTGGCCCTAAGCAAAAAGAGCTATCGATCCAGCCACTTGATCCTTACCGTCTAGTCGCACCTGAAGAATTCTACAAATCCATCTAGAATATTCAGAAAGTAAGCAGAGAGAGATGCGTAGGTGGGGCAGCCTCCAGCTGAACACCTGTATCTAGCTGGGCGGAGGACTTCAAGCCTCTCCAAGGCAGATTACCTACCATCCTCATCCCGGAAGGTATACGACTCAAAAACATAAAGATATACAACAGTGAAGTATATAAACAGCATAAAATCAGTATAAAGTGTGTGTGGGGGGGAACCCAGTATTGAGTAGTTAAGAATTCATGTTTAGTGGTGCCTGGCTTATTACCAGCTATTTAACTTGGGGCAAGCTACATAACTACCCCATGCCTGTTTCCTCACCTGAAAATGGGGTTTGTTCATTTCCTAGCACATATGATGATTGGTAGATTCAGAGAAAGCCTGTGAAGTGCTTTGCATAATACATAACACTCAGTAAACACAGCTGCCTAAGCCAGTGCTCCTTCTCAGAAAGGTAGGGGTTCAATGTGGATGCTGAATTACCTGGCACCCTGCCACTATGAAGATCAGGGATGGACTCTCAGATCTGTTTCAAGCCTTTCAGAGGTGGAATTTTTCCTGGGTTCAGGGAGCCATAGGATTTGGGTAGGTCAGGATGGCAAGACAATGATCTAGTTTAAAGTGAAGGTTTTCAAAGTGTAGACCCTGGGCCTGCAACAATCGCAACACCTGGGAACTTGTTACAAGTGCAGATCCCAGGGTGTGCCCTTGACCTACTGAATCAGACATAAGTCCTAGCAGCTGGTGTTTAGCATCCAGGTGATTTTGATGCACACTTTACTTTGACAATCAATTATCTAAGTTTGAGATTTTCAAGCTCCGCTCTTTGAAATAGGATGGGGAAGAAATGCATCTTTATTCTTACTAATCTCTCTTAGCATCTTCTTCCATTGCAGATGTGAGCAGTAAACTACTATGGAAATTATTAGGACCAGTGCTAGATCCTCTTACAGTTGGCTCTTATTTTTTTTTTTTTTTTAAGATTTTATGTATTTACTTGACAGAGAGAGAGATCACAAGTAGGTAGAGAGGCAGGCAGAGAGAGAGAAGGAAGCAGCTGCCTGCCGAGCAGAGAGCCCGATGCGGGCCTCTATCGCAGGACGCTGGGATCATGACCTGAGCTGAAGGCAGAGGCTTTACCCACTGAGCCACCCAGGCACCCCTTACAGTTGGCTCTTAAACATAGGTTTGGACTGCGCAGTTCCGCTTAGATGTGGGCTTTTTGCGGAGCAGTCCTGTAAATGTATTTTTTCTTCCTTATGATTTTCTTAACATTTTCCCCCCTCTGGCTTACTTCATTGTAAGGATTCAGTGTATAATACCTATAACATACAAAATATGTGTTGATTGACTGTTTATGTAATTGGTAAGGCTTGGTTAACAGAGGCTATAGGGGCGCCTGGTGGCCCAGTTGGTTGGGTGTCCAATTTCTGGTTTCAGCTCAGGTTATGATCTCAGGGTTGTGAGATCCAGGCCCACAGTGTGCTCAGCCACAGAGTCTGCTTGAGTTTCTCCCTCCCTTTGACCTTCCCCCCATGCATGCTCACTCTCTCTCCCTCTCAAATAAATGGGTAAATCTTAAAAAAAAAGTAGCCCAGGGGTTCCTGGGTGGCTCAATCAGTTAAGTATCGGTCTTCAGCTCAGGTCATGATCCAAGGATCCTAGGATCAAGCCCTATATGGAGCTACCTGCTCCGTGGAGAGTCTGCTTAAGGATTCTCTCTCTCTACCCCTCCTCCTGCTCTGTCTCTCAAATGAGTAAATAAAATCTTTGAAAATAAAATAAAATAATAGCCCAGTAAAAGTCAGAAGGATGGACTGGAGTACAAAGAAACAGAAGGTAAGAGATGAATTTTTTTTTTAAAGATTTTTTATTTATTTGACAGAGAGAAACACAGCCAGAGAGGGAACACAAGGGGAGTGAGAGAGGGAAAAGCAGGCTTCCCGCCGAGCAGGGAGCCTGAAGTGGGACTCAATCCTGGGTCTCCGGGATCATGACCTGAGCCGAAGGCAGTCTCTTAACCAACTGAGCCATCCAGGTGCCCCAAGAGATGAAATTTTTAATCCCAGCTTGACTAATAAAAAAGCCAGATGTGAAGAGGATGAAAATGAAAACGTAAGGAAGGAGTTCCATAAGAGTGACATTGAGCATCACAGAGAGAGGAATCATAGGTGACTCCAGAGTTTTAAGTGAGGGTCACCAGAACAGGAATCACACAAAGAAAAAGAATCAGAGGTACCAGGTAGGGCAAGTCTGGACAAGGCAAGAGCTGCATTGCCTATAGGATGTCTAAGTGAAGACAGCATGGTCCAAAGCTTCAAGATTTATTGCAGCTCCTGAAGAGCTCATCTGAATTTTAGCAAGAGCTTTTCCCCACCAGAGATTTTTATTCTGGGGCGCAAGGACACACAGAGGTTTCCATGAACCCTTGAAATACTGGAAGCAAATTTTTTTTGTGATTGGGCATTTTTATGATTGGGCATTTAAGAAGTAAGTCCTTTCCATACAGACCCAAAGGGTATGTGACCCTCTTTCCGCCTCCAAAAATGTTAAGAAGTACTCTCCGTTCATCCTTCTAAACATTCCAAACAAGGTAAGCCCTCTTGTCTGATAGTTTGGGGCAGAGGCATGAGTCTCAGCACCAACCAAAGAGGTCTCAGTAAGGAAGCAGCGGCAAGATCACAGTCATTGGTGAATGATTCTGAGTCAGTGGAAGCTCACAGCACAGTCACCGGATGAGGAGAGAGTTTGGAATTTCTTGGTCAAAATTCAGGGGACATGACAGAAGAGAGTCATCTCTTGAACTGGATCTTGACTGCATACCTGTCTCTACAAGAGTAGTCATGAAAACCCCAACTTTTAAGACTAAAAATGATCATTTTTACAACTCCTGTGCTGCTCAGCTCTCCACTGTCCAAAGCAGCTAAACTGCACCAGCGGTGCCTGGAGGGAAGGGAACTCAGGAGTCCTGTTTTGCTTCGATACTGCCCTCTACTGGCCAGTTCCAGTTACTCCCACACTGCTTCTGATAGAGCCTCTCTAGAGTTCAGACCCCAAAGGGGTCCAAAAAATTTTAACACCAATCTACCAGCTCCAAAACCAAAATAAAGCAAGATCTAAATGTCAATAACATTGGTAGGAGATTACAGCATTTTCTAATAGAGTGCTTTTATTTAAGTTGAAAGAAAGTTGGTTTTTGTTTGATTTTAGTTTTAGGAGTAGAATTTAGAGATTCATCACTTCCATACAACACCCAGTACTCAGCACAAGTGCCCTCCTTAATGCCCATTGCCCAGTTAGCTCACCCCCCACCCATCTCTTCTCCAGCAACCCTCAGTTTGTTCTCGATAGTTGAGTCTGTTTGCCTCTCTTTTTTCCCCTTAAGGTTCATCTATTTCATTTCTTAAATTCCACATATGAGTGAAATCACATGTATCTAACTTTCTCTGACTGACTTAGGGGAACACTCTCTAGCTCTATCCACGTGGTTGCAGACAGCTCTAAGAGTGCATTTTTGCCACTCACTAAGTATTTGTTAACTCCAGATAATTAAGATAAAGAATACTTTCAATGTGATATGTATAAAGTGATAACAAATAAGTAGAAGAGGCCAAGATATTAGGAAATTTAAAAGTTGTGCCCACAAAATAGAATAAGGAAATAAAAGCCTTGGAGATAGCTAGGTTTTTTTCATTAAAACTAATTACCTTTGTTAGGCAGTATGTGGAAAGTTGTTTCTAAGTAAGCTTCATAAATGTATGTTTATTTTTCAAGTATATTTCAGTAAAGCTGGAAGATCATAGTAGACTGATTATATTTTGCCTTTCCATTATCACCTTCCAATGTAATCGGTATATACAGATGACAAATACAAGTTACCGCCAGCATCTGATAAGTCAGCAAGCCTGATCAGCTATATAAGTCAAGAGATCTCTGTTGATAATGAAAGGACTTGTCACTGTTTTGGGTTGTTTTTTTTTAAGATTTATTTATTTGAGAGAGAGAAAAAGAGTGCGAGCAGGGGGTGGGAGGAAGGGGGAGAGAGAGAGAGAGAGATAGAGAGAGAGAAAATCCCAAGCGGACTCCACACTGAGCATAGAGCTCGACCTGGGGCTCCATCTCACAGCCTTGAGATCACGACCTGAGCTGAAATCAAGAGTCAGACACTTAACTGACTGAACCAACCACGCACCCCCCTTATCATTCCTTTCTTATTAAAACTTCAGGGACAGAAGTATGAAAGAAAATATTGCCCATACTAACATGTAACTTAGATATCAACTCTCCTTTTCCCTCCTCTGAAGTCCTTCCTCACCCTCCCCACAAAATCCACACAAGAAGTTACTAAAGATTTCACAGGGAAGAAGGGAGAGGTTTACATTGCAGTCTCTCAGCTATCCCTCTGAAAGACCTCCCCTCAGACATTTTTGGCCAGCTTTGCAGTGGTCCATCTGAGGATCTGTTTAATTCCTTTGGGCAGGGCACAACCCAGTCTCCTCTCTCCATCACATCCAGGGAGCCTTTCTCTCTCCTCCCCCACCCTCCCCTGTTCTTCCTCCAGAGAAGCAAAAGGAAAACCCTGTAGGTGGCTAGACCAGTTCTACTCCAAGCACCTTCTCAAAGCATTTCTACCAAACATTTATACTTGCCCCCAAGAAGAATGTTATTGGCATCTAAGAGGTTGACAATTTGCCAGTATTGTTACAGTTCTCCCTTGTGTTTGACATATCTATACAATTTGTTGAAGCTAGGTATTCTTTAGCTGCTGCAGCTCCTTTTTTGTCGGAGTTAATTCCTTGAAGACACAGACAAGAAAGTTCTCTTCTTTTCCTCAATATCATCCTAAAAAGTACACAAGACTGCAGGGGCTCAGCTTTGATAAAATGAGACAGTATTGCTCCTTGAGATTCCTGGTGGTGTTAAAACTAAAAATAACATTAAAAAAATACATAACGAATCACCCTCTCTAGCTATCCAAGGACAACGGTACTTGCTAAGCAAGATGGTTACAAATACAAGTCTCAGAAACTGGCCTTGTTATTGAAAGTAGAGTTTTTAAAATTATGCAAATAAAAGTGTCTGCATTAGTTATTTACTGTGGAATTATAGGGTTCCACATCAATTTAGCCACATACAATTTGGTCAGAAAGTTTAACTGGCATGTCCAGACCTTGCCAATGGCAGTGTAAAATGAAGTCACATGTATTAATACCCATTTTAAGAAAAGTTTAACTCCTCATCCTGCTTAACTGCAGGAATCCAGGATCTCGACAAATTCTTCTTCTCAGTTTCTTCAGGACCTTAGCCCAGTCATCTGCTGCCTCAGCCATCAGTCTGTCTCGGGGCCTGTCCATGCTCCCTCTGCATGGGCTGCTATCCATCGCTCTGCTACATACCCTCTGCCTGCCATTCCCGGACTCACTCCCCCCACCCCCGCTACTGTTGCCCACTCCTTCTACTCAATCTAAGGCAGAGACCATTCTTTTAATTCTCTGATGACACAGCTCAGCCCAGCTGCAACCTTTAGGAAAGACTTCTCTGACAGTTCAAGAAAATGGAAGGGGGGGCACCTGGATGGCTCAGTTGGTTCAGCAGCTGCCTTCAGCTCAAGTCATGATCCTGGAGTCCCAGAATGGAGTCTCATATTGGGCTCCCCGCTCAGCAGGGAGTCTGCTTCTTCCTCTGACCCTCTTTTCATGCTCTCTCTCTCTCATTCTCGCAAATAAATAAAATATTTTTAAAAATTAATTTAAAAAAAAGAAAATGGAACGTTGTAACACCAAGAAATACTTCAAGTTGAGGGGCGCCTGGGTGGCTCAGTTGGTTAAGCGACTGCCTTCAGCTCAGGTCCTGATCCCAAGGTCCTGGGACCGAGCCCCACATCAGGCTCCTTGCTCAGTGGAGAGCCTGCCTCTCCCTCTGCCTCTGCTTGCCACCTTGCCTACTTGTGCTGTCTATCTCTCTCTGCCAAATAAATAAATAAAATCTTCAAAAAAAAATAAAACTTCAAGTTGAGGAAAAAAAAGAATACTTCAGGCTATACTGGATCTGGCAGCCCAGATACACCTCCAAATATCTCTCCCACTCTTTTTAAAATCTTTATTTATTTTAGAGACAGTGAGCACCCCTTGCTAGTGGGGTGAGGGAGATAATCTCAAGCCAGACTCCCTGCTGAGCCACAAAGGCCCATATACTGAGATCATGACCTGAGCTGAAGTAAGAGTGAGCATTTAATTGACTGAGTCCTGCTGGCGCCTCCACATCTCTTCTCGTAGTGATCTTTGCACTGGGATTCTACTACCCAGGATGCAGTAGTGACTGTTTCTCAAGATATGCAAGAATAGGGATCATCATTAGGAAATCCCTTTCAGGTCCTCAACTTCCTCATGAACTCTTTCCCAAAATGAATCTCTGAAGGAGCCTTGAGTAGATAAGCTACTTCTGTCTTCTTTAATAACTGTTCTCCTCCCACATAAAAACAAACTCACTTCTCACCCATAAGTTTATATTCAGAGTCAGTTTTCCATGTGTGTTTCGTGTTTTTGCAGGTCTTGGGACCTTTGCAGGTCTTTGCACTGTCCTTAATTCAGAATGTCTTTCAGGGATATTTGTGTCATTGTGAGCATCCTTGGGACACAGTGTCCTCCTTTATTGAGACCAAAGTGCAGACATGGTTATAGGTTGAATTATGTCTCCTCCCCACCAAAAGATGTTGGAAGTCCCAATTCTCAGTACCTCAGGATGTGACTCTATTTGGAAATATTGTTGTGGCAGATATAATTAGTTAAGGAAAGATCATACTGGAGTAGTGTGGGCCTCTAGTCCCACATGGCTGGTGCCCTTATAAGCAGACAGCCATGTGACAGCAGAGCAGAGGCTGTACTTACGTTGTTGTAAGCCAAAGGACAAGCAAAATGGCCAGCAAACCACTCAAAACTCGGGAGCCAAGAGATTCCCCTAGAGGTTTCAGAAGGAAGATAGCTCTGTCAACACCTTCATTTCAACACTTTTAGACTTCAGAACTCAGAGGCAGTGAGTTTCTGTTGTTTTATGACACCGAATTAGTGGTCCATTGCTAGGGCAGCCCTAGGAAACTAATACACTAACTGTCCAGGATAATAGTGTTTATCCTGGAAGCAAATGGAAGACATGCTTACTAACCACTATAAAAGATTTGGGTTGCCTAAGATCAGAATTCTTCTCCTGAAATGCAACTTATTGCATGAGCAGGCATCCATCTGGGCCCATCCACACTGACCCTGAGGGAACCTACAAAAATGGTCATATTCTGACTATTGCTGCTGCTATGAGTAATTATCACCCATCTTCTGCAATTATCCATGAAACTGTGGCAGGCTAACTTGTAAAATCCCAGACCTTACATAGTTCTAACAAGGCATACTCCTTTAGGATGTAAAACTTCTGCCCACCAAGCAAAGGAATATTTAGACCATCAGTTTCTTTAAGCAGGTCATCCTAAACACATACTCATTTCATCGAAAGAGATAGTTCAGATCAATGTTCAAATAAAATTTCTAATATATTTGTCATTTGCTCATTAAACTCTTAGAGCCCCATAGTAACAGAAAGAGTATTTATATATGGAATATGCTGAGCTAGTATTTAATAGGGTGATCAGTAATACTTCTAAGAAAATAAAATTCATATCAGGATAAAATTCCATGGGAGAGGTAGAATGGAGTTCAAGGAACGAAAAGAGTATTACAAAGCTTGTTAAGAGATTTTTAAATAGGGAAAATGGTTGCTATCAAGTCTCTCTTGTACTAAGATTTCACTGGATACATTTAAAAGAACCATTAACATTCATTTTAAATGTCAACATCTACAATACATGATAAAATGAATCTTTGAGACTACTTACATATATAATGATGATGATGATGATGATTCCTTAAAAAATATCCATCAAGGTATCATGGTTTTTCAAAACTAGTTGGAAGGCATGCAAGTAAAACAAGTTGAAGACTATTCGGGGCCTTCCTGCTTAAGTTCTCCAGCTCCTGGCCTGAGGGGTGGCTGGAGCCAGCTCACCTCACTACCAGCCCAGCCAGGCAGGCCCCATGTCAGTCATGGCCACCGGCTGCATCACCATCCTTAGCACAACCAATGCTTAATAAGTGTTATGTGAATCCGTGTTGGCTACTAGAAAGCAGCCATGCCTATCTTCTGTCTGCTGCTGCTTTAAGGACTGTTCTAACACTAGCCTAGCCTGTGGTGACTGAGGCCAGCATGGCTCTGGGGTCAAGGGGTGTCCTCCACTGCTGTACATTGTCACACCAAAAATGAAAAATGCCACCTAAGCTACTAGATACACACAGCACTCCCTGGTTGTAGCTGGCTGGTGTCTTGTGTGCTTCTGGAGTGACTGGACTTAACTGTGGTCACCCATTCATGTCTGTACTATTTACCCTCTATGTGTTCCTTTGTCACTGCCTGAAAAACACCAGTTGTAAAAGCAATCAAGGTGAATACTTTTCAAGTATGGCTTTCCAAATCTGGGTCAGAGGCCACTGGGGTATGTCCTGGCACTCTGAGGCACAGGGAAAAATGACTAAGTGGAATTGGTGAGGAAGATAGAAACAAAGGGAGGAAGGAAGGAAAAAAGCAGAGGAGAATAATCAATAGTAATTAAGAAAGAAGAAAATGAACCATGAGGATGAAATAAAGGAAGATGATAACATTCACACAGAAGTGTCTTGTGATAAGAGGGAAAAAATGGCTGCCTTGTTTCAAATTTGGGGTTAAACTTGAGGCAGAAGGCAGAAATCCTCATATATGCTTATACATTTCTTTAAAATTCCCCAGTATCTTGGAAAGATACTAAACAATTCGTTATTTTATTTTATTTTTATTTTATTTTAAAGATTTTATTTACTTATTTGACAGAGAGAGAGATCACAAGTAGGCAGAGGCAGGCAGAGAGAGAGGAGGAAGCAGGCTCCCTGCTGAGCAGAGCTGGATGAGGGCCTCGATCCCAGGACCCTGAGATCATGACCTGAGCTGAAGGCAGAGGCTTTAACCCACTGAGCCACCCAGGTGCCCCATTATTTAATTTTTTTAAGATTTTTTTTTTTCCACATAAGCTCTACATACCCAATGTAGGGCTCGAACTCACAACTCTGAGATCAAGAGTTGCATGCTTTGGGGCACCTGAGTGGCTCAGTGGTTAAGCGTCTGCCTTCAACTAAGGTCATGATCCCAGAATCCTGGGATCGAGCCCCACATCAGGCTCCCTGCTTGGCAGGAAGCCTGCTTCTCCCTCTCTTACTCCCCCTGCTTGTGTTCCCTCTCTAGCTGTGTTTATCTCTGTCAAATAAATATAATAATAAAAAAAAAGTTGCATGCTTCACCAACTGAGCCAGCGAGGCACCCCACCTGCCAACTTTTAAATGATGAGTTAGGGGATGCCAACCTGGTAACACCAGATATTAGCTGCCTCCCAATAAAATACACAATAGCCAAAAAAAAAAAAAAAAGGAAAGCTGATCAAACCTCTTAATCTAACTTCCAATATAAAAGGAAAAAAAAGATAGAAAAGCATGTTCACTATGGGCTGAAGGATACTATCAGCAAAGTCCTGACTGTAACAACTTCAGAGGTCTGAAATGAAATGCACGAAACACTTCAATCAGAAAGCAAAGATGGTCAGATTGCAGCACAGAGGTGGATATTGCTCTTTTAAATCAGTCCTCCTCTCTCTGATTCTCACCGTAGACACATTAAAAATAAAGATACAAATAGTGAGAGGATAGGACAAGACATACCATAAGAACAGTAAGCATAAGCAAGCTGGGTCTTAAAAAAAAAAAGGTCAAATGCACTTCAAAGCAATGACTGGTAATGAAGATAAAGCAGGAAACTTCATCACAATAACATGGCTGATTCGTGAGAAAGAAAAATTAAAGATGTCTCTGGGCGTAAGAAAAGGGCCTTAAAATACAAGATGCAAGAAACTGACAGAAATAAAGGAAGACATCTACAACCACAGAGGATTTTAACACACCTCACTCGGCCATTAAAAGAGCAACTGAAGCCCCCAAATAGAAAAAAGAAAAAAATCAGTAAGAATATAGAACTGAAGTGATGCTCTCAACCAGCCATAAAAATTTAGGAACAAAGAACCACAAGGATTCTAAAATAAGGAGAGAGGGAAGGGAGGGTGAGTGGGTTAGACATCTATCTGCCTCCCCTTCTAAGTTAAGTACTGTTCAAACACAGTGATGAAGCGAGCACACGTATGCCCCAGATCTGAAGAGAAAGATGAGAACAGGAGAGATGTTGAGTTTAAGAATGGTCTATCTTTTATTTATATGGTTTTCAAACCCAAGCAAGCTTGCAGAGCCTTTTTTTACATGCATGATGTCATTCCATTCTTACAGTCTTTGAAAAAAGCAACCCGATTTCCTTATCCCCATTTTACAGATAAGAAAGTCAAGCTCAGAGGCTGACAAGCCAAAACACAAGGCAAGTTTGCTGCTAGATCAAAGGGTGGACGTATTCTAACGATCCCATGAGTGGCTCTGCAGAAGTGCAGTGAGTTACCAACTGTTTTCTTTCTTATAAGTAAAATTTCTACAAGATGTTCAAATGCACAGAGAAATAACATAAAGGGTACTGGCCCCTCAGTTAAGAATCCAGCTGTTTAGGGGCGCCTGGGTGGCTCAGTTGGTTAAGCGACTGCCTTCGGCTCAGGTCATGATCTCGGAGACCCGGGATCGAGCCCCACATCTGGCTCCCTGCTCGGTGGGAAGCCTGCTTCTTCCTCTCTCACTCCCCCTGCTTGTGTTC
>PITA01034811.1:0-11195 GCA_004023965.1 Spilogale gracilis
GGGCCCCGCCGTCCCACCACGAGACACTGGGGGCCCTGCCATCCCACCACGAGACACTGGGGGCCCCGCCGTCCCACCACGAGACACGGGGGCCCCACCGTCCCACCACGAGACACTGGGGGCCCCGCCGTCCCACCACGAGACACTGGGGGCCCCGCCGTCCCACCACGAGACACTGGGGGCCCTGCCATCCCACCACAAGACACTGGGGGCTGCGCCGTCCCACCACGAGACTCGGGGGCCCCATTGTCCCACCACAAGACACAGGAGGCCCCATAGTCCCACCACGAGACATGGGGGGCCGCGCCGTCCCACCAGAGACACTGCCAATCTCCCTATACTTCACAGTGTCAGTCGGAGGTCTTGGCCCCCACAGATTTCTAGGTTGCCTGAGGGCAGAGGAGAGTGTCTGGGAGAGGTCACATACTGCCCAAGGCACTTAGGGCACAGCCAGGGAGGGGGGCTCCATCCCCATGGAGCCTGGAGGTCAGCCCAGCCTGGCAAGGGGCTGTGGAAGGAGGCAGCTGGGGCAGAGCCAAGGGAGGCTGGGATGCTGGAGGTCCTAGAAGGAGAGAACCCTGCACAGCCGGTATAAGGAGCTGGCTGGGGGCTGCTTTTTAAAAATGTCTTATTTCGTATCCCAGGGAGGATCAGGGGGGCCCAGAAACAACAGGCGAGGGTAGTGCTTGGCCTGCGTCCTATGACTAATACTTCTGCCAGAGCATAAGCCCCAGTGCTGGGCTGGGAAACAGTTCCCCATGTCCCGTGAGACCAGTGGCATCCTGGAGACCACCCCCCCCGCCCCCGCTGATCATCTGTGTCCCTGCGGGCCCCAGAGCCCAAGTCCTCTCTGTTCCCACCACTGCCCACGCTCCAGCTCTGCGCAATGAGGCCCTGAGGAGGCATGAAGCCGCCACCGACCGAGGGGGTGATGCCCCACTGCCCCTCGGGAGCAGGGAAGGATGGAAGGTTCCAGAACAGGTGCAGCCCTGCCAGGAAACCCTGCTGGCGGCTCGTCTCTGGGGCCTCAGGCCTCCAGCTCTGGCTGCCTTTGAGTCCCTGCCTCCCAGAGCTCCTCGGCTTCAGGCCTGGTTAACCAGGCCTCTCAGAGGAACACGGCCCCAGAGGGTCGGAGCCGGGGGGAGGGGGAGACACCCAGTTCACTGCTCTGCGGCTTCGAGCTAAGCCACATACACGCCCTCCCTTGAGCCCATGCCTCGATGGCCCCCAGGAGGAGGACAAGGCTCTTTGCCCCTTCACTCCTCAGTTAACAGTGATCTTGGAAGTCATCCTTGAACCTCTTCCAAGCTCAAGAGCTATACGTTCTTCTGAGAATGTACTTCAGGGGCTGAAGCCCCCATTTCTTTGGGGGGATGGAGAGCTTCCCTGGCCTCGGGGGACTGTCCTACAACCTGCTTCTCCCAGGTCATGTACCACACTGTGGGGTGCACACAGGAGGGCCCTCTGGGAAGGGCAAGCCAGGCAGGGTTGGGGGGCATTCCCACTTACAGGTGCTGCTTCTCCCGGGAGAAGGGGTAGGAGAGTCTCTTTGTGGTCTGGGGTCTGTGCTCCGCCACCTTGGGCTGGATGGGGTCCGTGATTTTCTGGAGCACGGAGTTGATCTTCTTCAGGAGGCCCCGGGTCTCATTAATGTGATAGAGCTGCAGACCAGATTGGAAAGAGGGTATCCGCATCATCTGCTGGGCCGTGACCCTCGGAATCTATTCTCAGATGGCCACAGGACTGCTCCCCCCCAGATGGCATGTCCTTGAAACAGAGCTTGGGTGGGGGCAAAGTGCCCCCTCCACGCCCGGTTTTCCAGATAAACCCCTAAGCTCTGACTTCGAAGACAGTCCCCCCAAAGCGTGATCCCACACATTCTGGAAACATTCTCCGGACTTTGCTTTGTTTCTAAAGAGGTAGCCCACACGGTCTCAGTGTACTTGAGGAGCCACAGGCTGGCTGACCCCCAAGATCATGGTTGCCCCTCGACCCTCCACATTCCTTTCTGCGCATGAAGGAGAACACGGACGCCTCGCTGAGCTCAGGAACACACCGTCAGACTGCTTCTCAGCCGTAAGTGTTCAGGATTAAAAAGCAAAATCCCAGCAGGCTAGGCAGTCACTAAAAGGGGTCTGATGAATTAGCCAAGACACCACGAGTAGGGAGAGCCAGAGGGAGAAATCTCGGTGTGTCCGTATCTTTAACAGGCTCCCCTGATGCCCCGCCCATGCTAGCTCTCGGTGGGTGTGGTCTGGGGGTCTCCGAACGCCCCCCCCCCCACCGCTGGGGCTGCGCCATACCCACCATAATCAAGACATGGGAGCCTACTGCCCTCCCGGGGAGGGGGCTGGCACCAAAGCTCACTCGCCTTGCCAACACCGAGCCTACACCCCCCACCCCCCCCCGCCGTGAGGTTCTCTGCCGGGCACCTGCACGGCGTGCAGACCTCGGGGCTGTGCAGCAGCACCCACCTTCTTCGTGGGCATCTTCAGTTTCAGGAACTCGGCCTCTCTGCATAGCACGTTCCAGGGCGCGTGGATCTTTACGAATCCAACGCCGTGAATCTTGGTCTAGAAGGGAAAGAAGGCTGCCGTCAGTTTGGGCAGCTGGAGCTGGAGGTCGTCACCCGTCCCGGTCCCGGCACAAGCCAGGTGGATGGGGCAGCCGCTCTGAGTGGCTGCTGTCGGCGGTCCCTCGCTCACCCCTCCAGCACTGCCTCGATCTGCTGTCAGCATCTCCCCCTGCCTGTGGTGAGGAGCCAGCAGGGCCCGGAAGGGGGTCCCAGGGCCCAAAACACCTGGGGAGGCTTGAGGAGCTCAAAGCAGCATGGCCACGAAAGAGGACCTTCCACAGCAGAGAGTTTAGGCCCTTGTCCCAGCGGGTGCACTCGGTGCCCCTTGACCCCAAGTAGGGGTGAGGAAGTGAAGGTGACCCGGGTCTGGCTGGACAGAAGAACAGATAAGGATGTGTGTGCCCATAGCGGGGCACCCCCAGCCGTGCGAAAGAATGAAACGCCGCCCTCTGCCACGACGTGGATGGAGCTGGGCCTCCCGCCCCCCGAAATCAGCCACACACAGAAAGACAGAGACCGTCTGGTGAGGCCCTTATATACACGACCTAGTAACGCCTGTTTAAAAAGCGGATTTCACAGCCACAGAGAATAGCCTGGTGGTAGCGGGGGACAGGGGGACATGTACGCGGAAGGGCACAAACTTTCAGTTACAGGGAGATGGGCTCTGAGCCCTGGCGTACGGTCCGGCGCCTACGGTCCGACGCAGGGTGCTGGGGCGCCGCCGACGGCTCACACGTGCTGTCCTCAGCAGAAGTGGCTGCGTTCCTGACCTCATCCAGGTGACAGGCCCCTGATGCATGCCCACATCGGGTCCCGCGTGGGCGTCTTCTGTGCGAGTCCTTAGGGGGCTCGATGACTCCCGCACAGAGTCGGGGCGCACGGGGCGAGCGGCTGGCTGTACTAGCGGGAGGGGGGCCACACTCAAGAGCAACGCCGGCCATGCTCCTGTTCGTAGGTGACCTGCATGAGCCCCCGGTGACCCTCCATTCTTCTCTGTGCCCCCGGTTCCTGAGCCTCAGGGAGGTAATACAAGGCATCTGTGATGTCAGCAGGCCTTCTAAGCACCCCCAAGGTAACTGGGGTGCCGTGGGGTGTTAATGCCTATGTAGCAGAAAGCAAAGAAACGGGACTTGTCCCCGAGGCAGAGCCATCCATGGCGGAGGGGTCTGCGGTCCCACAGACTCCCTGAGACGACCCCAGGCTGCCCCAGATGGAGGGTCCACCCAGCTCTCCTTCCCACGGTTCTGAGGTGTAAAGGGACTGACTGGCAGTCTTGGCCAAAGGGAAGCAGGCTGTGGGGGGAAGGGCGTCGGCAGCAGGGGCTCAGCGCTGGGCACACGGGCTCGGCTGATTCGAGGCCTGTCTCTGGCTTCCAGGCCCCACGTCAGCTCACCGGTCTGGGAATGGGCACGGCCACGGGTTTGCGGCAGGTTTTGGGGGGAAAGCAATAGAACTAAAGTTTCTTGAGAATGAATTTTAAGAAAAGCATCCTTAGCAGGCCAGATACATTCACCCTCAGCCCAGGAGACAAAGCTCACAGCTGCCCAGGAGATGGTGGGCAGGGGGGCAGCGGGTGGGAACACTTCGGGGTCAGGCCTACAGACAGAGTGACAGACCCCAGCTGCACCCTGCCTGGGGAAGGGGACCCTCCCTGACACTGAGCTCCATCTGGGGCTTCCCCACCGCTCTGTTCCGAGAGAAGGGTCCCCTGGGCCCTGGCTCATGCCTCTTTTGCCGGAGCGACACTGAGGCCCCCGGGCCACCTGCAGGGCCCAGCCACGCCGTCCGGGGGCCTCCCGGCCCAGTCTTGCCCGGGGCCTCTGCTCCCCGGCCCCGCAGCCCACAGCTGCACGGTCCGCACACCCCATGTGAGACCCACAGAGGGCTCACGATGCACCAGTCCCTGCTCTGTGCACGGCTGTGTGTTCGCTCACTGGGCCCTCACTGCGAGCCCGCGGGGTGGACCCCACCGCTGTCCTCATTTTGGAGTGAGGACGCCAAGGCACGTTCTGCCAACTCACTAGACGAGTGTCCTGGTTCTGTGTCCTAGTTCAGCTCTAACAAGTGACCACCTGGCTTAAGACAATGCAGGCTCATTCTCTCACGGCCCTGGGACCCCAGGTCCTTAATTAAGGTACCCTGAGTGTCACACTCCCTCTCGAGGCTCGAGGGGGAGGGTCCTTCCTGGCTCTTCCAGCGGCTGGAGGCTCCAGGTGTCCCTGGGCTGTGGCCACACCCCTCCAGCCACCTCTGCCACTATGTGGCCTCTCCCCAGGAGGGTCTCTGTTTCCAGTCTCTCTCTCCTTTCTCTTCAGAGGGCACCTGTCATTGGGTTGGGGGCGCAGAGGTCCTTGACTTAGACCTGCAAGTATCCTTCTTCCAAATAGGTCACAGTTACAAGAGCCAGGTGGGTACAGCTTCCCGCCCACTGTGCTCGCCCCAAATATGCCACCGAGAGCCCCGCACGCCTTTGCACAGGGAGCCCGTCTACACGGGGAGGGGAGCTTCCAAGAAGCACGGGCCCAGGAGCAGGGGCCTGAAGCTGCCTCCGAGGAATGAGCCGGGACCAGGGCGTTCAGCAGAGACCCGATGGGCAAGGGCTCAGAGGTGGGCCGTGCGGGGCAGCCTGGGGGGAGCCCAGAGTCCCTGCATGGCCCAGGGCTGGGAGCACCATGGCTGGGAGCACCATGCGCGGGCTTGTGAACAGACATATGCCAGCAAGAACTGGAGGACCCAGCCCAGCGGGACTGTGGCAGAGGAGAGCCCAGATCCTCCTGCTACCCTCCATGGGCGGGGCCGGTAGGCACCAGATAAGGCCTCGAGATCGGGTGGCCGCGTCGGCACCCTGCCCCATCCCTGTGTTTCTCTGGCAAGTGACTTGACCTCTCTGAGCCCATCTCCTCATCTGCAGATCTCTGCAGGGTCAGACTTGCTTCCTAGTGAGAGGAGGTCCCAGTGCTCTTCGGGTGCTGGCGCAGCCCCCCAGCTGGCCGGAGGGGTCAGTACAGTGAAGGATCACTGCTTCTGCTCCGAACCACCTCTCCTCGGCCACCGGGCAGCTGAGGCCGGGCCAGCTTATGTGCAGGGTCACCCTTGTCCAAGAAGCTTGGGGCTGCCTCCCCAGCCCAGGGAAGCCCTAGAGGGCACCAAGACCTGGGAGGCAGCACAGCCCCCGGCCCGGGTGACTTGTGGACACAGGGCTGATCTCATGGGGCGCCCCCGAGCAGGGAGAGATGACCATCGAGAGCCCACGCACAGCAGAGCCTGTCTTTCCCCCTTTCCGACCCGGGTCTATTTCTGGGCACTGCTCACCCACACACAAAGACCCAAAATATATTCTTCCCAGTCCCATGGAGATTTCTCTTGCCGGTGGTCACGGAGCGGGTGCCTGATGCTGGCCTGCCTGGGAAAACGCACTCCTCTGTTTACGTGAGCAACGAGGGCTCTCCCAGGAAACATCTGGCAGGATTTGGGAAAGGGGTCATGGGACCAGTTCGGGAAAAACACATATGGGATGTTCTCAAATGTGGTGCCCTGCCTGACTGCAGCCCGCCCCCAGGGGGAAGAAAGCGTGAGAAGGCCACGTTCCCCTTTCCCCAGCCACGCGCTCCGACTCTGAGCCTCCTGATGTGAAATTACCTGGGAGGCCACCGGGGTGAGGGCTGGGAGGGCCACGCCAGCCCAGGGCAGGGGCAGGGCCCCTGGGCACCCACTGGACATGCTCACCAGGCCAGGAGCTCTCGTGGTGCAAAGAGAATGTGTTCAAGCCTCCATTCTGAGCCCAAATCCCAAAAACCGTGACCTGACCAGAACTGTTTCTGGCATTTTCCTTTCAGAAGCAAGATGAAAGCCACAAACAAAGCCAACCTAACGGCCTCACAGGGTTCGTGGTGGCTAAGCACCCCCCGGTTTCCCCCGGCAACATGCCCACGGCCACCACGGCCTGGATGTCCCGAGTCAGAGGGTTGGGCCACATGTTCCCACCACCTGGAAGGGACCCTACCTGAGCTCCTTCCGGAAGCAGAAGCCCAGAAGGTCCTGGGCCCCGGCCCTCGACGGCCACGGGGCCTCAATGTCCTCAGCTCCCGACAAGGACTCCCCCCTGCCCCATGGGTGTCGCGAGGAGGACCCTGACCTCGGGATGTCAGGTGCCCTGCGGGAGGGACTGTGTTCTTGGCACCAGGCGTGCGTCCACATGGAGCACGGGCCCGCTGACGGGCATGTCCCAGGTCACAGCTTCTGGGACTGCGCCTATGCTGCCCGGGAGGAGTGGCCTCACGCAGACACTGTCGCGCCCTGCACCAGGACGACACGCCTCCTACATCATCGGGGCGCTGCCACCAGGCCGAGCCGGGGACTACCGACGCTGCCTCTGCAGGAGGCCGAGCGAGCAGGTGTGCGAGGACCGGGCGGGGGCAGGTGGGGTCCAGCCCGAGGCCCAGCTGCTGACGGGTAATCACCCGGAAACGGTCACTCCCGGGCCTGCTTCTGTGACAAGCAGGTACAGGACTCACATTCACGCTCCACGACAAACAGGAAGGCACGCGGGATGGAAAGTAAGAGGAAATAAATACCACGGCCTCAGAGGAACTCCAGAGGGAAGAGCAGGGCGCTGCTGGGCTCGGAACGGGGACCACGGTGCTGCTGTTCCCAGGGCAGCCCCAGGGCCACCCTCCGCGGAGCTGGACCACACGGGCCCCTGGGGCCGAGCAGAGCAGGACAAGGGGGAGGGGAGGAGGAGGAGGCAGAGGCGCCCTCTCTGAAAGGCCTCAGCCCCGGTGGGGCTGGGAACCACCGCTTGTGACCTTGGTTCAAGGTGGGTCCCGTTCCAATGCCTTCGGATGTGTGACGGGTGAAGCCCCAAGCCTCGCCAGAGAAGGGCTTCCTCCTGGGCCTCGGGGACCCTGGGCAGGGCCAGGCCCACCAGGAGGAGAGCCCGCACAAGGGACCCCCTCCGCCTGGGGCCTCTGAACGGGTTACAGGGATCACAAACCAAGGATGCTTACCTTGTTTAAAGAAATAAACGTCAGGACACAAAGGTCCTGCCCAGGACAGGAAGCCACACAAACAAAAAACGACACAGCTGATTTGGGAAAGGACCAAACAGAACTCCCAGACATAAAAAGCATCATAAGGAGCATTAAACACCCAGCGAACAGTGTTTGAAGGTCCTCAACCCTCCGAGGGAAGGGGCCGCGGATGCTGGTGAGGTCTGCCCTGGGAGGCCCGAGGAGGGAACAAATCCGGCCCCGAGCTACTGCTGGTGCATCTGGTGACCTCAGTGACCTCTGGGGGTTGCTCTGCGAAGCCACCAAAGGGTTAACAGCCTGTGGCAGAGTTCTTGGTGAGCCAGAAAGAGACCACTTGGGCCCAGCACAGGCCTGAGAACATAGGAGGACGTGGGAACTGCAGCCTGGGGGCCGAAACTTTTACCCTTACCCCCAAACCCCGCACCCGAAGGGACCCGTGTGATGATCTCTGCGGGCGCTTTAAAGACCTGGCTTTGAGAAGAATGTCCAGAATTCACTCTGAAAATGTGCGTCCGCAAAGCCAAGACAAGCCCGACGGAAGCCAGGCGGGTATGCAGGACATAAAACCTTCAAGGCCAAAGAAATGAATGTGTAATGGTGAAATTATGAATCAGGACTAGACAGGGTTGCTAACATCCCACTGTGCAAAAGGTCCACGGGGGAGGTGCCCTGCCTGGGGTGGGGGCGGGGACTGGTTCATTCCACGTGTTTCAGGACAAAGAACATGGGGCAGGACCGCCCCTGCCATCCCTGTCATCACAGTTGGCCAGACCCCAGAGCCACCGTGGACCCATGGCTACCCTTCCCACCCCTCGCCATGGTCACCTGGCGTCCGCGTGGTGCATGAGGGGTCGCTGCGTCCTACGGGACCCTGCCTGGCCCGGACTTGCCTTCTGATCCCATCCAGCCGGAGGGGAAGCTGGAGGCAGCAGCCTGTGCCCCAGGGCTGCAGGCCAGTGGTGTTCAGGGCCCCAGCCTTCACCCAGCACTGCCGAAGAGAGGGGCCAGCACCTCCATTTCACAGGTGGGAACACTGAGGCCCAGAGGGGGAAGCCACTTGCTCCCAGGCTGTCCCACCAGGAAGTGGCCGAGCGGGGAGGGGGCTCAGAGGCCGGCTTCACGGCCCCACTACGCTCCGGGAAGCTTGGTCCGGAAACAGCAACCACTCCTCCTCCCGGACGTTTGAGAAGCAACATCCACACTAACAAAGATGGGAAACACTTGCTGCCCGAGGCCCACACCAGCTACGGGGCAGGAATGCGCAGCGCCTGGGAGCAGAGGGGAGCCGGGAGCAGCAGCATGAAAGCGAACAAGACTGCCGGGTTCCAGCGTCCGGAACCTCGACGGTGCTGCCAAGCTGAGGTCAAGTTCGACCCCGGGGCAGGGTGGGCCCTGGCCACCCCGGCACACACAGCCGGTATTCTGGTGTGTGGCCTTCTCGGAAGTGACCCACGGACATAAATAATATCCAAAGGCTTTGAGGCCAGACTTGAAAAATGCTGATGGGTTTCAGTTGCAAGGAAACATGCTCTCTTCATTCTAATGGGAAGCCTGGAAGCTGACCCCACAGCTGTCGGAGGGAGGGGGGGATGGACGCAGAGACGCTCCCCTCCCTCCCTGCCACTTCCGGTCAGGCCGACCCGACACCCCTCTTGGACCCGGGGCTGCCCCCCTGGATAGAGGCACCGAGTATGTCTTGACACCCCAAGGTCTCTCTCTTCGGGAGTCTGGGAAGCAGTTTTCAAACTGGGTTCCTCTGAGCCCACAGTGCCTGGGGAGGGGCGTGGGGAGGGGAGGATGGGGAACCCACGTCACAGACTCAACCTCTATGTGTCCCGTACTCGGGGCTTATGAGTGAGAGTGTGTCTCCCCTGCTCCGTGGGCGCTCGGCGCGGTCTCTGTCTGGGGCGACCTGGGGGCCCCAAACTGGGTCAGGGCTTGCGTGGACACTGGTGACCCCATCTCTGAGGATACTCCTGTTGGCTCACGGGAGAAGAGGCCTGCACCTTCCTCACCCCTCCAAGGATGGTCTGGGCTCGGCAGCCACCACACACCCTGGGAGCTGGTTAGGAACACAGCTCAGGCCCGCTCCAGGCCTGCTGAGTCGGAGCCCCCCTCTGGGTTCCTGGGCACATCCGGGCCCTGCAGGGGGGCACCCTGTCTGGACCCTGCTGGACCCCACCAGCAGGAAGGAAACATGCTCTCTTCCTTCTAATGGGAAGCCCGGTAAGGCTGGACCCCACCCTCCAGACCTCCTGTGCCAGTGTGCCCTCAACCACGAGCCACTGCCTGGACCTCAGTAGGCACCCCCAGGAGCCCCTATGTGAGCCACCCCACTCTTAAGAGAACCAAAGCCTCCCAGGTACTCTCAGTGGCTGTGGTGGGTGAATGGGGTCCCCCAAAAGAGACAGCCATGTCCTAACCCCAGAGTCTCAGAATGGGACCTTATTTGGATACACGACTTTGCAGGTGTAACCAAATTTAGACACAGTCACATGGGAGGAGGGCAGGCCCTAAGTCCAACGTCTGGTGTCCATGCAGGAAGAGGAGAGATGCGGAAGGACACACAGGCCGCGTGGAGACAGAGGCAGAGAGTGCAGGGGCACCTGGAGCCCCCCAGAAGCTGAGAGAGGCAGGAAGGATCCACCCTGGAAACCTTCAGAGGGAGCCCAGCCCCACTGAGATCTGGAATTTGGACTTCTGGTCTCCAGACCTGTGAGAGACCCCATCTGGGTTGCTTTAAGCCCCCAACTTGTGGTCACTTACTACAGGTACCCCAGGGCACGACCCGTTCTGTGTCCCCAAGAGCCGGCCTGCCCTGTGCCTCAGGCCGGAGGCTCTTCTACGTGTCATCACGGGACATCTTCACCACAATAAACCTCCGGACTCGGGACAAAGGCAAGCACACAGATGCCCCGTCTGCGTGGGGCTGGGGGCCCGCTCTGTCCAGGAGCAACCCAGCCTCGCGCACCCACTGACCCCTCGAAGAGGGAAGGCGGGTCACCTCGGTGCCCCCGTGGCCTGCGGGCAGCTGCCCGGTCACTGCCACAGAAGGCTGGGCCAGCAGAGTTCAAGAGGGACCTCCCCTTCATCCAGGATGCCTTACGGTTTCTTTACCATCCCCGCAGCCACCCCATATCTCTCCCTCTCCCTCTGTCTTTGCTCCTGCCTCCTCGCCCAGCCCCTGGAACAGGGTTTCTCTACCAGGAGCGATCTGGCTCCCAGGGACAGCTGGCAGTATCTGGGAGCATTTTTGTTCATCGTGACCCTGGGGGTACTCCTGGGAAGGACAGCTGCTAACTTTCCGGGGACACTGCCAGGGCACAGGAGCCCTCTTCCAACCCCCTTCACAGACCGAGTCTTCACCTGCACGCAGCAGCGGAGTATCTGATGGAAGGCACGGATCCTTCTCCCCAGGGAAGTGCACATAAGCCCCGATCCTGCGTCAGGCCGGGTAAGCTTATGCAACTGGGTCCTCCTGGGGGCCCTCCTATTTCCCAAACTGTAAGCCCTTCGCTCCTTGTAATCGGAGCACACTGCGGGGATGATTCACCAGTCAGGGATCTCTCCCTGAAATATAAGTGACGGCC